>OU342744.1:204293431-204575826 GCA_910589775.1 Avena eriantha | reverse complement strand
ACTGGTGGGATCCATGGGTGGATTGCGAAAAGAAAACACATGCAATGACACTGGTGGATCCATAGGTGGTATGTGAAAAGAACACATATGCAAAATGACTCTGGTTGTTACTAAAAAGAACACACATCCAATGACACCGGTGGATCCATGGGTAGATTGTGAAAAGAACACACATGCAATGACACTAGTAGATCCATATGTGGTATGTGAAAAGAACAAACATGCAAAATGACTCTGGTTGTTACTAAAAAGAACACACATGCAATGACACTGGTGGATCCATGTGTGGTCTCTGTAGAGAACACACAGTTCAATCACACTAGTGGATCCATGTGTGGTCTCTGTAGAGAGCACACATTTCAATGACTCTTATTGTTCTTAGTAAAAAGAACACACATGCGATGACACTGGTGGATCCATGTGTGGTCTCTGAAGAGAACACACATGCAATGACACTGGTTGTTGTTACTAAAAAGGACACACATGCAATCACACTGGTGGATCCATAGATGGTGTGTGAGAAGAACACACATGCAAAATGACTCTGGTTGTTGTTACTAAAAAGAACGCACATGCAATGACACTGGTGGATCCATAGGTGGTATGTTAAGAGATCACACATGCGAAATGACTCTGGTTCTTGTTAGTAAAAAGAACACACATACAAAATGACACTGGTGGGATGCATGGGTGGATTGTGAAAATAAAACACATGCAATGACACTGGTGGATCCATAGATGGTATGTGAAAAGAACACACATGCAAAATGACTCTGGTTGTTACTAAAAAGAACACACATGCAATGACCTTGGTGGATCCATGTGTGGTCTCTGTAGAGAACACGCATTTCAATGACACTGGTGGATCCATAGGTGGTATGTGAGAAGGACACACATGCAAAATGACTCTGGTTGTTGTTTCTAAAAAGAACACACATGCAATGACACTGGTGGATCCATAGGTGTATTGTGAAATGAACACACATTCAATGACACTAGTGGATCCATAGGTGGTATGTGAGAAGAACACACATTTCAATGACTCTCGTTGTTGTTACTAAAAAGAACACACATGCAATGACACTGGTGGATCCATGTGTGGTCTCTGAGGAGAGCACACATGCAATGACACTGTTGGATCCATAGATGGTATGTGAAAAGAACACACATGCAAAATGACTCTGGTTGTTACTAAAAAGAACACACATGCAATGACACTGGTGGATCCATGTGTGGTCTCTGTAGAGAACACTCAGTTCAATCACACTGGTGGATCCATGTGTGGTCTCTGAAGAGAGCACACATTTCAATGACTCTTGTTGTTGTTAGTAAAAAGAACACACATGCAATGACACTGGTGGATCTATGTGTGGTCTCTGAAGAGAACACACATGCAATGATACTGGTTGTTGTTAGTAAAAAGAACACACATGCAATGACACTAGTGGATCCATATGTGGTATGTGAAAAGAACACACATGCAAAATGACTCTGGTTGTTACTAAAAAGAACACACATGCAATGACACTGGTGGATCCATGTGTGGTCTCTGTAGAGAACACACAGTTCAATCACACTGGTGGATCCATGTGTGGTCTCTTTAGAGAGCACACATTTCAATGACTCTTGTTGTTGTTAGTAAAAAGAACACACATGCGATGACACTGGTGGATCCATGTGTGGTCGTTGAAGAGAACACACATGCAATGACACTGGTTGTTGTTACTAAAAAGGACACACATGCAATGACACTGGTGGATCCATAGATGGTATGTGAGAAGAACACACATGCAAAATGACTTTGGTTGTTGTTACTAAAAAGAACACACATGCAATGACACTAGTGGATCCATAGGTGGTATGTTAAGAGATCACACATGCAAAATGACTCTAGTTGTTACTAAAAAGAACACACATACAAAATGACACTAGTGGGATGCATGGGTGGATTCTGAAAATCAAACACATGCAATGACACTGGTGGATCCATAGATGGTATGTGAAAAGAACACACATGCAAAATGACGCTGGTTGTTACTAAAAAGAAGTCACATGCAATGACACTGGTGGATCCATGTGTGGTCTCTGTAGAGAACACGCATTTCAATGACACTAGTGGATCCATAGGTGGTTTGTCAGAAGGACACACATGCAAAATGACTCTGGTTGTTGTTTCTAAAAATAACACACATGCAATGACACTGGTGGATCCATGTGTGGTCTCTGAAGAGAGCACACATGAAATGACACTGGTTGTTGTTACTAAAAAGAACACATGCAATGACACTGGTGGATCCATAGGTGGATTGTGAAGAGAACACACATGCAATGAAACTAGTGGATCCAGAGGTGGTATGTGAAAAGAACACACATGCAAAATGACTGCGCTTGTTGTTACTAAAAAGAACACACATGCAAAATGACACTGGTGGGATCCATGGGTGGATTGTGAAAAGAAAACACATGCAATGACACTGGTGGATCCATAGGTGGTATGTGAAAAGAACACAGATGCAAAATGACTCTGGTTGTTACTAAAAAGAACACACATGCAATGACACCGGTGGATCCATGGGTGGATTGTGAAAAGAACACACATGCAATGACACTAGTGGATCCATATGTGGTATGTGAAAAGAACAAACATGCAAAATGACTCTAGTTGTTACTAAAAAGAACACACAAGCAATGACGCTGGTGGATCCATGTGTGGTCTCTGTAGAGAACACACAGTTCAATCAAACTAGTGGATCCATGTGTGGTTGTTGTTACTAAAAAGAACACACATGCAATGACACTAGTGGATCCATAGGTGGTATGTGAAGAGATCACACATGCAAAATGACTCTGGTTGTTGTTACTAAAAAGAACACACATACAAAATGACACTGGTGGGATGCATGGGTGGATTGTGAAAATAAAACACATGCAATGACACTGGTGGATCCATAGATGGTATGTGGAAAGAACACACATGCAAAATGACTCTGGTTGTTACTAAAAAGAACACACATGCAATGACACTGGTGGATCCATGTGTGGTCTCTGTAGAGAACACGCATTTCAATGACACTGGTGGATCCATAGGTGGTATGTGAGAAGGACACACATGCAAAATGACTCTGGTTGTTGCTTCTAAAAAGAACACACATGCAATGACACTGGTGGATCCATAGGTAGATTGTGAAATGAACACACATTCAATGACACTAGTGGATCCATAGGTGGTATGTGAGAAGAACACACATTTCAATGACTCCCGTTGTTGTTACTAAAAAGAACACACATGCAATGACACTGGTGGATCCCCCCGGGTAGGGTCAAGCCGGGGAATAAAGGCCGAGTTAGACGTGGTTCGGCAAGGCCAAAGCAGATGCTGGCCGGGTCACCTCAAGGCAAGGCGAACCATGGGGTAATCCGGACCTGGGGGCGTTCGCCTAACTAGGCCTCATCCGACTTAAACGGTAAGTCAGAAGTGTATGTTTTACCTGTATGCAGGAACGGGTGTGGCCGGATGAACCATCATCCGGGTCACGGCAAGCTTCTAGGAGAAGGAAGGAAACTCGCTGGTCAAAAGGAGCCCCGGTACGCACTGCCTGAGCGAAGCGAGCAAGGACAGGACCACCGGGGCGTGGCCGAGAAGCGTGACGACGCCCGTGTCGGCTGACGAGGGTTCCGTCAGAGGCTCACGTAGCTAAAGCATGTGTGACGCGGGGGAAAAAGCACCCCAGTCGGCTTACCACTTTGGGAGGAAGCATATTCTTAGGAATATGCCTCCACGTATGCCCAAGGCAGAAACCAAGCCTCCCCTATAAAAGGGGGGCTAGGGCTTCTGTTGAAGGGGTTGGTCTCTCTACGATTCTATTTTGGTCAAGGGTTTCAGGTGAGATCTGTGGGTGAGAGTAAGAGAGCTCCTTCTTCCTCCTCTCGCCAATATAGCTCTAGGAGCACTTGTAACCTTGGAAGTAAATCAATACAAGCTCTTGTGTGGAGAATCACTTCACTATCCCTCCCTGGATTCCCCTAGCGAGTATTTGTCCCCACCTTTAGCCTATACATGGCACGACAGTTGGCGCCCACCGTGGGGCTAGCGGCGCTAGCAGGGGTCAAAATCCGGACGGGAAACTTCATCGCCATCGGCGAGCGCATCGTCTCCTGGCTCGTTCAGTGCTTTGGAGCGTGGGACTTCGTCAGCGACAACGCAGGCTGCTTCGGCACGCGCCCTCTCCCGCGCAACGGCATCTTCATCAAGCTCGGCGCACACAAAGTCTACGTTATGGTGGACGTGTCTAGCGTTCATCCGCGCCACGTCATCGAAGCAGGCGAACCGCCCCTCACTGTGGCTCGCGGGGAGCGTATCGCTCGTTCCCCGTACCATGCAGAGGTAATGATGACAGCGCCAGGTGCGGGTGCGAGCAAAGATCCGGCGCCAGATCCGGAGGTGACGCCCAAGGCACCAAGGAAAGGTAGAGGTCCTCCGCTAGAGAGGCCGGAAAACATGTTGCGAGAGGCAATGGATAGCTTGGCAAACCCTGTAGTAGCAGCGGTAGATCCGGCTCGTGCACAGGCCGAGCTGGAAGAAACTAGGCAGAAAATACTAGAGGGCGCAAAGAAAATAGCCGCGGCCAGCAGTCGTTGAACATGACGCTGCGTGAGTACGCTAAGGCAAACAAGGTTGATAATGTAAAAGTCAAAGGGAGAAATCTCATGAGCGAGATGAACAGAGAAGGTGATGCCAGAAATGAGGAGTGAGAAAACTGTTTATCCGTGGGGCTGCCGAGGTATAGTACCCCGGCCAAGAACCTTAGAGCAGCGGATGCAGCTGCGTCCGAGTTAGAGGGACTGACGGGTGAAGCCCGGCAAAGGCAGCAAGATCGGGTTAACGAGCTGGTTCGAATTGCAAATAGGCAAAACGAGGAACTACTCAGGGCAAACCCGGAAAGAGCTGGAGCCTCCAAGATCATCCATTCGGCGGTGGGTAACCCGGAGAAATCCGCTGGAGCCGCATCGTCCCCTCATGGTGGTCCAAGGAGAGAGGAGGTGGTAACCTCGGCCAGACGGAACAAACATATTGTCCCGTATGACCCGACACGGGCAGGGAAAGAAAAAGAAGCGCGGAAAAATGATGATCGATGGAGTGTGAGCTGTGGCGAAGCTGGCCAAGGTAACCGCGACCAAGGCAATGCCGGTCAAGGGAACGTTGTCAACGGCAATGCCGGGCAGCAAAACTCAGCGGGAGGAAGACAACCGCAGCAGCGGAACATGCCAAGGCAAGAGCACAGTGCCGGCCGAGGTGTGCAACAGAAAGGTGCGCCGCAAGAGCAAAACCGGTATAACGACGGTGATTCGGAGATGGCAAGTGCGGGATATCCCAGACCAGACTATCATGTGATAGGGTCGAGATTGGGAAGTAGGGATTTGATGCCGGACATTGCAAGGTTGAAACTGGATCGACTGTAAAGGTCGGAACAGATTGAATGTCAAGGTCCACCGGGTCCAGCGTGTTTTGGACCCCGGATCATGAAAGAGCCACCGGTACCGAACTTTCAGCTGCCCAGGGGCACCAAGACCTATGACGGTAGTACCAAGCAAGAGGATTGGCTGATAAACTATGCTACGGCTGTAAAAATTGCCACAGGCAACCTGAGATGGGCCGTACGGTATGTACCCCAGATGTTGGAAGGCCCGGCAAGGGTGTGGTTGAATAATTTGCCACCAGGAAGCATCAACTGCTGGATAGATTTCGAGGAGATGTTCATCAGCAATTTTTCGAGTACGTATCAAAGGCCAAATAGGCCACAGACCCTAGCTATGTGCAAGAAAAGACCCAATGAGACAGACCGGGAGTTTTTGACCCGGTGGTGTACCGTGAGAAACTCATGCGAGGGCGTGATAGAATCACAGGCCATAGCATGGTTTGCATAGGGGTGCAGATATGGAAGCAAGCTGTGGATGAATTTGCAACGAAAAATGCCGGCTACGTTGGCAGAAATGATTCGGATTGCAGATTCGTATGCGTTGGGTGACCTAACCCAACCAAGGATCGCCTCAAACGAGTCAAGCGATGAGTACTATCAGAGGGATGGATCCGGATCATCCTAGAGGAATGATTACAGAGGAAAAAGGAGAGATGATAGACCGGACCACCGGTACAGATCGCACCAAGTTGCAGCTGTGAATCAAGATCAACCCGGAGCTGGGGTAGCCAGCGCCAGAAAACTAGAGGTCAATGGACTCCAAGGAACGATGGGAAGAAAACTTGGACACCGGAACAAAAGAAGCAGTGGCAAGAAAGGAAAGACCGTCCAAGGTATACTTACGAGTCGATGTTGGACCAGCCGTGTAAGTTCCATACGCCAAATCTGAACAACCCAGCAGGTCATACGACAAGGCAATGCGAGTGGATGCGCAAGATCGAGCAAGGTGGTTCGAGGAATGCTCACGCACCCCGGAATGATCAGCCTCGGCAGGAGTTACCCCGACAACAATTGCTCTCCGGAGCGAACACGCAACAGCTAATGTTGCCTCCCCCTCCACCGAGGTATGATAACAATGAAAGAAGGGATGCAGTGCATCAGGTAGAAAATCAGCATCAGCCGGATCAGAGGCACCCCGGAAATGAGGGGAGAAACGAGTACAGGGAGCATCATCAGAGCTATTGTGTATTCACCATAGAAGAAACTGATAGAAAAAGCTTGCAGCGTAGGCATATGGAGGTGAATGCAGTAATGCCTGCAATGACGAGGTACATGCCTTGGTCCGATCAGGAAATCACCTGGAGCATTAGGGATCATCCCAAGCTCATGCCGAGCCCTGGATCGTATGCGTTGGTGCTGGATCCTATGTTCATTGGACATAGCATTAATGTAAGGTTCTCCAAGATACTGATCGACAACGGCAGTAGCATAAACATCATGTATGCGGACACAATGCGCAAGTTGGGTATCTCGGAGAACATGCTCCAGGCCACGAGGACAACTTTCCATGGCATTGTGCCCGACATTTCTTGCGAGCCCATAGGCAAGGTCCGGGTCGACGTCTTGTTCGGCACGAGGGATAATTGCCAAACTGAAAATCTGGAGTTCGAAGTGGTGAACTTAGAAAGCGCGTATCATGCGTTGCTCGGAAGGCCAGCGCTGAACAAGTTCATGGCAAGTTGTCATATCAGCTACTTGAAGATGAAATTGCCCGGACCAAACGGAGTGATTACCATTGCGGGGGACTTCCGACGTTCCATGGAGTGTGCGTCGGCCGGATCAAACTTAGCCGAATCACTTGTGATCGCGCAGGAAAAGAGAAAAATTCGGAAGGTGGCGGCATTGGCTCAGTCCGCGCAGCAGTATATGCCGGCGCTGAGTAACCCGCATGGAACTGTCTCTTTCCAGGCCACGAAAGATACCAAGAAGGTTCCCGTTGATGATATGTTCCCAGAGCGCACCGTAACAATTGGTGTCGGGCTAAGTGATAAATAGGAAAGCGAGCTCGTCAGCTTCCTCCGTGAGAATCGGGACATTTTTGCTTGGTCCACACAGGACTTGCAAGGTGTTCCGAGGGAGTTGGCCGAGCACTCTTTGAATGTGAGACCCGGAGCCAAGCCGGTGAAGCAACCTCTCCGCCGCTTCGCCGAAGATAGGAGAAAAGTCATTGGAGATGAGATAGCTCGGTTGCTAGCTGTAGGATCTATCATGGAAGTTCTTTACCCGGATTGGCTATCTAATCCAGTGCTGGTGGAAAAGAAGAAGGATGACCCGAACGTGGCAGTGGTTTGGCGCATGTGTATCGATTACACGAACCTGAACAAGGCGTGTCCGAAAGATCCATTTCTGCTGCCAAGAATAGATCAGGTCATAGACTCAACTGCTGGATGCGAATTGTTGTCATTCATTGATGCTTATTCTGGTTTCCACCAGATACCTCTGAATCCGGATGATCAAATAAAGATTGTGTTTATTACCCCGTATGGGGCTTATTGCTATCGCACCATGCCGTTTGGTTTACGTAATGTAGGGGCAACGTACCAGAGGTGTATGCAAAAATGTTTGCACGACCAAATAGGTCAAAATGTACAGGTGTACGTGGATGATGTGGTTATCAAGACCAAGGAAAGCAAAACGCTCCTTGACGATATCAGGCAAACGTTTGCAAACCTAAGAAGGTTCCGGATAAAACTTAACCCGGAAAAATGCACCTTCGGTGTCCCGGCTGGAAAATTGCTCGGTTTTCTCGTCTCCAGCCGAGGTATCGAGGTTAATCCAACCAAAATCCGGGCCATCGAGCGAATGGAACTGCCGAAGTGTCTTAACGATGTCCAGAAGTTCACAGGTTGCCTGGCCTCATTAAGTCGGTTTGTATGTCGGTTGGGTGAAAAGGCTTTGCCTCTTTACCAACACATGAAAAAGTCGGATAAGTTCATTTGGACACCGCAGGCCGATGAAGCTTTTGCCCACCTAAAGAAAATGTTAGCCACGGCACCAGTGCTAGCCTCACCACTATCAAAGGAGCCAATGTTACTCTATATAGCCGCAACCAACCGAGTTGTAAGTGTAGTGATAGTGGTGGAGTGCGATGAGGAAGGTAAGTCGGTGCAAAGGCCGGTGTATTATTTGAGAGAAGTGTTGTCAACCTCAAAGCAGAACTACCCACATTATCAAAAAGTGGCTTATGGCGTGTACATGGCCGCCAAGAAACTGAAGCACTACTTTGAGGAGCATCCCATCCGGGTCATATGTGAGGCCCCTATATCCGAGATAATGAGTAACAAGGATGCAAGCGGCAGAATTGCAAAATGGGCAATTGAGTTAGCTCCTTATGCTCCGCAATATGACAGGAGATAAGCCATCAAGTCTCAAGCTGTGGCGGACTTTTTCGTGGACTGGGCCGAGGTGCAGTACGAACCACCGCTTCCTGATCCGAACTATTGGCGAATGTACTTTGACGGATCAAAGACCAAAACCGGGCTAGGTGCCGGAGTTGTACTCACGTTGCCGAAGAAGGACCAGTTGAGATATGTGCTGCAGATCCACTTCACCGCATCAAACAATGTCGCTGAGTATGAAGCACTTGTGCATGGGCTCAAGGTAGCAAAAGAAATTGGTATACGTCGGATCATATGCTTTGGCGACTCGGATTTGGTGGTGCAGCAAGTGTCCGAAGTGTGGGACGCCCTTGATCTAAACATGGCACTATACAGATTTCATGTGCAGAAGATTTCTGGTTACTTTGAGGGATGCGAATTTCATCATGTACCCCGGGTGGAAAATGAGGCTGCCGACATGCTGTCAAAGCTCGGGTCAACCAGACAAGCAATTCCACCGGGTGTAGCATTAGAGCACCTCAAGAAACCATCCATCAGGCCAACCCCGGAATCCAAGTCAATCTATGTCCTGGAAGACACCGAATCTGGAGCTGTGCCCATGGACATTGACATGGGAAGTGGTGCGCAAAACCCGGGGACTGCTTCGGCAAACCTGAGGACTGCTTCACAAGACCCGGGGACTGCTCAGGACGGTCCGGTCAAAGTTATGCCGGTGGATCAAATGGAGATAGACGAGGACGTGTTCCCCATGCGGCCAGTACCGGCTTGGGCACTGTCTATATTTCAATTCTTGAAGGATGGAACGTTACCCACTGAGGAGGTGCTGTCCAGGCAAACACAGAGGAGGGCAAAGGCCTACACGATCATCAATTCCGAGTTATACAAAA
Organism: Avena eriantha; assembly: GCA_910589775.1. Classification (NCBI taxonomy): domain Eukaryota; kingdom Viridiplantae; phylum Streptophyta; class Magnoliopsida; order Poales; family Poaceae; genus Avena; species Avena eriantha. The sequence goes on along the minus strand of OU342744.1, from coordinate 204,566,124 downwards.
TAAGTGTGACCAATGTCCTCCAGCGATGTGTTGACCCGGAAGAAGGGCTTGAAATCATCCGAGATATACATCAGGGGGAATGCGGGCATCACGCCTCATCCCGAGCCTTGGTAGCAAAAGCTTTCCGACACGGATTCTACTGGCCAAATGCCTTAGAGGAAGTAGAAGACTTGGTGAGAAAATGTAATGGTTGTCAGAGGTACGCTACCAAGACACATATGCCAATGTCGGAACTCAAGACCATCCCAATCACTTGGCCATTTGCCGTATGGTGCTTGGATATGGTTGGCCCATTCAAACCAGCAAGGGGAAATATGACTCACATTCTGGTAATGGTGGACAAGTTTGCGAAGTGGATTGAGGTAAAGCCTATAAGAAAATGTGATGGAGCTACGGCCGTAACGTTTCTAAAAGATATCATCTTGAGGTACGGTTATCCCCATAGTATCATAACTGATAATGGCACAAACTTTGCGGAAGGAGCATTCGCTCGTTTTTGCCGGGATAAGAGGATCCGGCTCGACGTAGCCTGGGTAGCTCACCCCGCATCAAACGGACAAGTGGAAAGATCCAACGGATTAGTATTATCCGGGATAAAACCCCGGCTCATCGAGCCGCTGCAAAGATCAGCGGGGTGCTAGATAGAAGAACTACCAGCGGTACTGTGGAGTTTAAGAACAACTCCGAATCGATCAACAGGCTATACGCCGTTCTTTCTGGTATATGGGGCAGAAGCTGTATTACCAGCCGACATAGAGCATGATTCGCCTAGGGTCACCCAATACACAGAAGCCGAAGTGCAAGAAGCCCGGGAAAATGATGTTGATCTGCTAGAAGAAGTGAGAGAACTGGCACTGTCCAAATCCGCCATATATCAGCAAAATCTCCGACGCTATCATAGCCTGAAAGTGTGCCCCCGAGTCTTTTGGGAAGGCGATCTGGTGCTCCGGTTGGTACAACGTACTACTAGAATGCATAAACTATCCCTCCCATGGGAAGGGCCATTCATCGTGAGCAAAGCATTGCACAACGATTCTTACTATCTTATAGATGCAAAGCCACAGGAAAAGAACAAGGCGGACAGGTCCGGAGAGGAATCTAAGCGACCATGGAATATAGCTCTACTTCGTCCTTTCTACACCTAGCTAAGAAGTGTATCTATCCGGGTTATCTCATATGTCGGTATGTATGTCGGCAATGAGCTTATCAATGAAATGTTGGCACCTCGAGCAGTAACTCGGGGACTGCCTTAATAATGTTTGTTATTTTCTATGCGTCAACTAGAGTAAGTTATTCTACTTAACTCGGATTAGTAGTGTGTGAGCACCAAAAACCCAACTCTTCGACTTGCTGCTGTCCAACAAGAATTGGCTTCATGGCAAGCAAGAGAACAAGTTTGGAATTGCGTAGCACATGAAAAACGACTAAGCAAAAGAATTTATTCGAGCTGACATTTGTGTTTCGGACTAACCCCGTATTCGTTTTCAAATTGTTATACTGTTTTATTTATGAGCTAAGTCTAAAAGTTTCCTACTATTGTTAAGACAATCTTTCAAGCTCGGATTCGTAAGTTGTAAAACCGAATCAAGGTAGACACGATCCGAGCCAAAAGATTGAACGAACAAGAAAAAGAAACTCGGGGACTATGCCCAAGTTAATCTAGCATAAGTACTCAGTAGCAAAATATCACATGTGTTTGGAATACAATTCCACCCGGCATACCGGGGATCTCATAAATTTTCAAGTGTTTTTAATTAAGGAGCTGCGGGAGGAAGTTCGGCATCATCGTCGCCCTCTTCGATATCCGAGGCAGTGTCCTCTTCGTCTTCACCTGAGTCATCTTCAACATTCTCAACTTCCTCTTCGCCTGCGACTTCCAGGAAGCTCGGACCCTTAGTCCATTCGTGAATGGGGGCATATTCGATGAGGCTGTGGGCGCAAGCCTGGCGCCGAGCTACCCACTCCGGGTCATCCGTCCATTTGGATCCGGTGCGCAGGCGTGTGAGGAGGCTGAGATCTATCTTCTCATACCACGTCAGAATGTCGTGAAGGATGGTATCGGCTGCAGCACGTCCAGCGGATTCTCGCCAGAGGTTGAGCTGTGTCTCGATTTCCGAAAGCCTTTCAGCGAGCTGTGTGACTCTTTCCGGAGCATCATCGGCGGGCCAGAAGGCGTTGAAGACCCGGACTAAAACATCGAGGAGGTCCCTGCCGTAGTTCTTAATGATTTCCACGCGAGACGACAAGCTGACCAACAGGTCCTCCATGTCAAAGGGAATGCTCTCACCCTCAGGAGCGACCGGAGTACCCCTTTCTCGGCGGAAATTGGCGACAGCAGCACTTGCAATGGCAGTACCCTCTGGAAAGTGGCCTGGGAAAGAAGGCAAAGGACAAGGTTGAGAAAACAAGGCATATGAAGTAACCCGAAGAAATAAGGCGGATAAAGGAAAAGAAATTACGTGAGATGTGACTGTGAATCCGGGTGAATTCCTTGGTGCAAGCATCACGCCTCTTCCGAAGCTGCTTGAGCTCAGCATTTGCCGACTCAAGTTTGACCTCGGTTTCCTGAAGAAGCTCACGATCCTTAGCATTTTGGAGCTTGAGGCGCTCACGTTCTTCGGTGTAGTCCTGGCCAGGCTTTTTTAGCTTGGTTTGGTGTTGCGCCTTCATTTTAGCCATCTCAGCCTTGAGCTTGGCTATCTCATCGTCTTTGGTCCGGAGGAGCGCGAGCTCATCATCTTTCTTCTTTAGTTCGGCTTGGTGCTGCCCTGCTTGTTCGAGAAAATGTAGCATCACGTCAGGCACAGGAACACTATCTTCAAGCGATGCTGAAATAGTGCGTTGGCCCGGCAGTGCCGAGGAATGAATGATTGCCGAGCCAAGGAGGAAAGCCGATGGAAACCACGGTAAAGATAGACGAGAAGGACGTACCCTTGATCTGCTCCAAGTTCTTCCGCATTATCTTGTTTTCAGCTTCCACCCCAGCTGCGGAAACCGAACAATCAGATTAGTTCGGCAAACGAAGTTGAAGAAAATTGAGGAAAGGATAAGGAAGAAATTTACCCCTTTTCTCATACTCCGCGATGAGTACACCCTGTTTGGCGCGAAGATTCTTGTGCGTATCCAGCAAGCGTTGGAATTCAGCACTCCGGCGGTTGGTGGTCACCTAAAAGAGATACATAAACTTAAGTCAGCCTAGCGCATGTTCGAAGTGTACTAAAATCCGGGCCAAGTGGAACTTAACCCGGCTCTAGGTGTGTGCATGTTCGAAATGTACTAAAATCCGGGCCAAGTGGAACTTAACCCGGCTCTAGGTGTGTGCATGTTCGAAGTGTACTAAAATCCGGGCCAAGTGGAACTTAACCCGGCTCTAGGTGTGTGCATGTTCGAAGTGTACTAAAATCCGCGCCAAGTGGAACTTAACCCGGCTCTAGGTGTGTGCATGTTCGAAATGTACTAAAATCCGGGCCAAGTGGAACTTAACCCGGCTCTAGGTGTGTGCATGTTCGAAGTGTACTAAAATCCGGGCCAAGTGGAACTTAACCCGGCTCTAGGTGTGTGCATATTCGAAGTTATCATGGAGCTACGTTAGTGTCCTAAAAGAGCATCCGGCCGAGTAACAAGTTACTCCCCCGGAGGCTCGGGGACTAATGGTTATTATCTACAATTTGCAAAGGAGAAACGACGTACCTCCATCATTCGTCCAGCGAGGTTAATGGCCTTTGCGGCAGTATTCATCTGAGCGGAAAACTCGGCGGGGCCGAACTTTTCCGGGAGATCAGATTCCTGGACTACCTGTGCCTTATTCTAGTTCACAACAAATTCCATCAGGCTCGGGGGGTACCGTTCTCCGGTGGGCATATGGGGCGTCACCAAGCCCTTTGCATGTGCTTCCTTCCTCTCCACCAAGGCAAGGGCGGGACTGGTATGCAGGACCAACTGCTGGGCATCAGTTGGCTCGGCAGGGGCGTCCTTTGCCGCAGGTGTTTTCTTAGGAAGCATCGATATGACGGTACGTTGCCCAGGCTCGGCAGCACTGGGCTTGGCAACGTATTGAATCTTCTTGCCCTTGGCTTGCTGGGAAGAAGAAGCCATAGCAGCGGTTTTCAGAGATTGAGAAGATTCGGAAGATGCAGAGGAACTGGGCGCTGGTACTCTCGTTGCCGGACTTGGTGCCGGCACCGATGTTTTCGCAGCCGGAGTGGGTGCTGATGCCGGAGTTGGAGATGGTGCTGGTTTGGCTGCTGGTACTGGAACGGATGCTGGAGTCGAGGTAGCCTTAGTGGCTACTGGTTGTGGCGTTGCCGAGGTGGTGGGTGCCGTTGCTCCGGCTGGGCTGGTTCCCCCCGCTCCAGGATGACCCGGAGCGGCCGCAGAGCCCTCCAGAATAGGGCTCAGCGGACGTGACTCGTCGTCACGACGGGGTGAAGGGCTAGGCCGGAGAGGTGAAGAGATGCTGGATCCACTTTGAGGGACCTCCACCGGAGCCCTACGAAATCAAATAACGTCAGAAGAAAAATTACGACGAAGTAAGGAAGAACGAGTTACACAAGAAAGAAGGACTTACGCATCCAAAGTTTCGGCCGCTTTGGGTTTCCGAGGCCTTCGTGCTGGGGCCTTGCCTGCTGGTTTGGGGGCAGTCTTGTCCCCGGATTTCTTTCGCCTTTTAACGGGCTCAGAGGGTCCGGAGGAAGAACTCGAAGAAGCCCCACGTTTCTTCTTCGTTGCCACCGGAACAGGCTCGCCCGTAGCGAGAGGGGGATCCTCGTGAATATGACCGCCGGGGTGAGCTGATGGAAGAAAAGCAAAAGAAAGGGGGACAGCCTCAAAAGGTTCAATCACCTCGATTTCCGAGTCATCTTCATCATCGGGCCAATCTCTAATAGAAGAGGATTTACCCGTGGGTCGTTTCGTGGCGTCGGTCATAGGGAGGAACATCTCCTGGTCCGGCTCTTCCTCATCCGGAGTCTCCCGGTCCGGCGCCCACTTGAGGGACGGATCGGTGCCGTCCTCAAGGGTCTGCTGAAGGAATTGCTGAGAAAAAGAGTGAACAAAAGAATCAAAAATTGCAACAATAACTGACATGTAATTAGTCCGGGTTAAGTTTGCAGCATGAAACTTACCGTGGGAGGAATCCGGTCACGGCAGAAATGCTCAATCCCCCAAGACAAATCAGTGGAAAAGTCCTTGTGAGTGGTGAAGAGAGCCTTAACCGGCGATAAATCTCCGAGTTGGTCAGCTCGAAGGATGAGGTCCGGTTAGGATCGCGGCCGTAGCTCATGTGGCACACCTTGTGGGTGCGCTTCTGGAGGGGTGAGATTCGGTTACGCACAAAGGTGATCATGGCATCCTCGTTGCATAGACCGAGCCCCTTCAGTTCCGCGAACCTTTTGCTCACTTGGTTGGCCAAGGCTGTGGGCTTCTTGGGGATCACAGGTCCGGGTTGGGTGGACCCGGAGTGTAGGGAAGCAACCGGATCAAGTCTTCGGTGCCCGTATTCCGGTCATAGAAGAAGGTCCGGGCCCATCCTTTGCAGGACTCTAGCCAGTGACCCGGACAAAAACGGAAAATCGCCGGGGTGAAATGGAGGCCGCTCCGAATTGAGTGAGCCGCTTGTCCTCCGGATCAGCGTGGATGTTGGGAATGATGTTGCGGCGAAGGCCGAAGAACCGGATCCATAGCTCTTTCGTGGGCCATAGTCCGGCATAGCCTTCGATCATAGAAGCAAAGGAAGAAAGAGAGGTGATGGCATTGGCTGGGAGGTGGTGTGGCTGGAGTTGGTACGTACCGAGCCAGTCCTGGAAAAAATCACTCACCGGCAAGCCGAAGCCCCGTTGGAAATGGGACAAAAACACGAAGAACTCGCCCGGATTGGGTGAGGGGGCCAGTTCATTGGAAGGAAGACGCACGGCGACGCCGGCAGGGATGCGTCTGGTCCGGTAGAGCCAGTCCAGGTCATCCTGGCAGACCCAGGAGCCGGCCCACGCGCCGCGGTCCGCCGCAGCGGCATGTTCTTCCATCTCCTACTCAGCAACAATGAGTTCCTCTTCAGTCATCTAGTCCTCGAGGCCCTCGCTGGCACTGGAGGCGGCGGGGGACAGTGGCCGGGACTGGCGTGGACCCGTGGCCAGAAATTCGCGTCGCGGTGGCGGCGACGCGGAGGTGCGACGGAGAAGCGCGGCGGCGACGCTGCTAATTGGCGATGCTGGCGGCGGCGCGGTCGCGAGGAAGAGGAAGAAGAATAGCAGCGGGCAGAGGGGTGCGGAAGGGGAAAAATCCTAAGGGACGCACCCCTCCGCTATTTAACCACTCCCATCAAGGGTGAGTGGGATCGCGCCCTGTGGACCGGCCACACGCTGTGGCCGTGTATCACTCGTCCGGACCAATCAGTGAGGAGCCACACGGAGGGCCACAGGGCGGAGAAAGTCCTGTGACATGACGCGCTGATGCGGTAAACGAGGAGGAAGGCGTGACGTGACCCGCGCACAGTGATAACTGACAATTACTGCGGCGGTTACTGTACCGTCCCTTAAAATAAGACGACATAATGATTACCCTTCACATGGGTTAGCGTACGAGAGAAGTAAGTAAGACCCGGATGGAACTGTGGTAACCCGGCCGGCAAGTGAAAACTTGAAATGTGCGAAGGGAACGTAAATCCAAGCAGTCCGAGGTACAGAGGTAACTTGCCAACAACGACTGGGGCACCAAATTGAACCTAGTGTGGCCTTAGCGGCCAAGGCAGCTAAGACCGCACCAGCTTCGGGGACTAATGTTGGGGGGATACCCCCCGGTAGGGTCACGCCGGGGAATAAAGGCTGAGTTAGCCGAGGTTCAGCAAGGCCAAAGCAGATGCTGGCCGGGTCACCTCAAGGCAGGCCGAATCACGGGGTAATCCGGACCTCTGGGCGTTCGCCTAACTAGGCCTCATCCGACTTAAGCGGTAAGTCAGAAGTGTATGTTTTACCTGTATGCAGGAACGGGTGTGGCCGGATGAACCATCATCCGGGTCACGGCAAGCTTCTAGGAGAAGGAAGGAATCTCGCTCGTCAAAAGGAGCCCCGGTACGCACTGCCTGAGCGAAGCAAGCAAGGACAGGACCACCGGGGCGTGGCCGACAAGCATGACGACGCCCGTGTCGGCTGACGAGGGCGCCGTCAGAGGCTCACGTAGCTAAAGCATGTGTGACGCGGGGGAAAAAGCACCCCGGTCGGCTTACCACTTTGGGACGAGGCATATTCTTAGGAATATGCCTCCACGTATGCCCTAGGCAGAAACCAAGCCTCCCCTATAAAAGGGGGGCTAGGGCTTCTGTTGAAGGGGTTGGTCTCTCTACGATTCTGTTTTGGTCAAGGGTTTCAGGTGAGATCTGTGAGTGAGAGTAAGAGAGCTCCTTCTTCCTCCTCTCGCCAATACAGCTCTAGGAGCACTTGTAACCTTGGAAGTAAATCAATACAAGCTCTTGTGTGGAGAATCACTTCACTATCCCTCCCTGGATTCCCCTAGCGAGTATTTGTCCCCGCCTTTAGCCTATACAAGGCATCTGCCGTGACACCACCACGACAGTCTCTGAAGAGAGCACACATGCAATGACACTGGTGGATCCATAGATGGTATGTGAAAAGAACACACATGCAAAATGACTCTGGTTGTTACTAAAAAGAACACACATGCAATGACACTGGTGGATCCATGGGTGGATTGTGAAAAGAACACACATGCAATGACACTGGTGATCCATATGTGGTTTGTGAAAAGAACACACATGCAATGACTCTGGTTGTTGTTATTGAAAAGAACACACATGCAATGACTTTGTTGTTACTAAAAAGAACACACATGCAATGATACTGGTGGAGCCATAGGTGGATTGTGAAGAGAACACACATGCAATGACACTGGTGGATCCATAGGTGGTATGTGAGAAGAACACACATGCAAAATGACTGGTTGTTGTTACTAAAAAGAACACAAATGCAATGAAACTGGTGGATCCATGTGTGGTCTCCGTAGAGAACACGCATTTCAATGACACTGGTGTATCCATAGGTGGTATGTGAAAAGAACACACATGCAATGACTCTGGTTCTTGTTAGTGAAAAGAACACACATGCAATGACACTGGTGGATCCATAGGTGGTATGTGAGAAGAACACACATGCAATGACACTGGTTGTTGTTACTAAAAAGAACACACATCCAATGACACTGGTGGATCCATAGGTGGATTGTGAAAAGAACACACATGCAATGACCCAGGTGGATCCATAGGTGGTTTGTGAGAAGAACACCCATGCAAAATGACTGGTTGTTGTTACTAAAAAGAACACACATGCAATGACACTGGTGGATCCATGTGTGGTCTCTGTAGAGAACATGCATATCAATGACACTGGTGGATCCATAGGTGGTATGTGAGAAGGACACACATGCAAAATGACTCTGGTTGTTCCTAAAAAGAACACACATGCAATGACACTGGTGGATCCATAGGTGGATTGTGAAATGAACACACATGTAATGACACTGGGGGATCCATAGGTGGTATGTGAGAAGAACACACGTTTCAATGACCCTCGTTGTTGTTACTAAAAAGAACACACATGCAATGACACTGGTGGATCCATGTGTGGTCTCTGAAGAGAGTAGACATGCAATGACACTGGTTCTTGTTACTAAAAAGAACACATGCAATGACACTGGTGGATCCATAGGTGGATTGTGAAGAGAACACACATGCAATGACACTGGTGGATCCATAGGTGGTATGTGAAAAGAACACACATGCAAAATGACTCTGGTTGTTGTTACTAAAAAGAACACACATCCAAAATCACACTGGGGGATCCATGGGTGGATTGTGAAAAGAAAACACATGCAATGACACTGGTGGATCCATAGGTGGTATGTGAAAAGAACACACATGCAAAATGACTCTGGTTGTTACTAAAAAGAACACACATGCAATGACACCGGTAGATCCATGGGTGGATTGTGAAAAGAACACACATGCAATGACACTGGTGGATCCATATGTGGTATGTGAAAAGAACACACATGCAAAATGACTCTGGTTGTTACTAAAAAGAACACACATGCAATGACACTGGTGGATCCATGTGTTGTCTCTGTAGAGAACACACAGTTCAATCACGCTGGTGGATCCATGTGTGGTCTCTGTAGAGAGCACACATTTCAATGACTCTTGTTGTTGTTAGTAAAAAGAACACACATGCGATGACACTGGTGGATCCATGTGTGGTCTCTGAAGAGAACACACATGCAATGACACTGGTTGTTGTGAGTAAAAAGAACACACATGCACTGGTGGATCCATAGATGGTATGTGAGAAGAACAGACATGCAAAATGACTCTGGTTGTTGTTACTAAAAAATACACACATGCAATGACACTAGTGGATCCATAGGTGGTATGTGAAGATATCACACATGCAAAATGACTCTGGTTGTTGTTACTAAAAAAACACACATGCAAAATGACACTGGTGGGATCCATGGGTGGATTGTGAAAATAAAACACATGCAATGACACTGGTGGATCCATAGATGGTATTTGAAAAGAACACACATGCAAAATGACTCTGGTTGTTACTAAAAAGAACACACATGCAATGACACTGGTGGATCCATGGGGGGATTGTGAAAAGAACACACATGCAATGACACTGGTGATCCATATGTGGTATGTGAAAAGAACACACATGCAATGACTCTGGTTGTGGTTAGTGAAAAGAACACACATGAAATGACTCTGGTTGTTACTAAAAAGAACACACATGCAATGATACTGGTGGATCCATAGGTGGATTGTGAAGAGAACACACATGCAATGACACTGGTAGATCCATAGGTGGTATGTGAAAAGAACACACATGCAAAATGACTGGTTGTTGTTACTAAAAAGAACACACATGCAATGACACTGGTGGATCCATGTGTGGTCTCTATAGAGAACACAATTTCAATGACACAGGTGTATCCATAGGTGGTATGTGAAAAGAACACACATGCAATGACTCTGGTTGTTGTTAGTGAAAAGAACACACATGCAATGATACTGGTGGATCCATAGGTGGTATGTGAGAAGTACACACATGCAATGACACTGGTTGTTGTTACTAAAAAGAACACACATGCAATGACACTAGTTGTTGTTACTAAAAAGAACACACATGCAATGAAACTGGTGGATCCATAGGTGGATTGTGAAGAGAACACACATGCAATGACACTGGTGGATCCATAGCTGGTTTGTGAAAAGAACACACATGCAAAATGACTGGTTGTTGTTACTAAAAAGAACACACATGGAATGACACTAGTGGCTCCATGTGTGGTCTCTGTAGAGAACATGGGTTTCAATGACGCTAGTGGATCCATAGGTGGTATGTGAGTAGAACACACATACAAAATGACTCTGGTTGTTGTTACTAAAAAGAACATACATGCAATGACACTGGTGGACCCATAGGTTGTCTCTAAAGAGAACACGCATTTCAATGACACTGGTGGATCTATAGGTGGTATGTGAAAAGAACACACATGCAATGACTCTGGTTGTTGTTAGTGAAAAGAACACACATGCAATGACACTGGTGGATCCATATGTTGTATGTGAGAAGAACACACATGCAAAACGACTCTGGTTGTTGTTACTAAAAAGAACACACAGTTCAATGACACTGGTGGATCCATGTGTGGTCTCTGTAGAGAGCACACATTTCAATGACTCTTGTTGTTGTTAGTAAAAAGAACACACATGCAATGACACTGGTGGATCCATGTGTGGTCTCTAAAGAGATCACACATGCAATGACACTGATTGTTGTTACTAAAAAGAACACACATGCAATAACACTAGTGGATCCATAGGTGGTAGAAGAACACACATGCAAAATGACTCTGGTTGTTGTTACTAAAAAGAACACACATGCAAAATGACACAGGTGGGATCCATGTGTGGTCTCTGTAGAAAACACACGGTTCAATCACACTGGTGGATCCATGTGTGGTCTCTAAAGAGAGCACACATTTCAATGACTCTTGTTGTTGTTAGTAAAAAGAACACACATGCAATGACACTGGTGGATCCATGTGTGGTCTCTGAAGAGAACACACATGCAATGACACTGGTTGTTGTTACTAAAAAGAACACACATGCAATGACACTGGTGGATCCATAGGTGGTATGTGAGAAGAACACAGATGCAAAATGACTCTGGTTGTTGTTACTAAACACAATACACATGCAATGACACTGGTGGATCCATAGGTGGTATGTGAAGAGAGCACACATGCAAAATGACTCTGGTTGTTGTTACTAAAAAGAACACACGTGCAAAATGACACTGGTGGGATCCATGGGTGGATTGTGAAAAGAAAACACATGCAATGACACTGGTGGATCCATAGGTTGTATGTGAAAAGAACACACATGCAAAATGACTCTGGTTGTTACTAAAAAGAACACACGTGCAATGACACTGGTGGATCCATGGGTGGATTGTGAAAAGAACACACATGCAATGACACTCGTGATCCATATGTGGTATGTGAAAAGAACACACATGCAATGACTCTGGTTGTTGTTAGTGAAAAGAACACACATGGAATGACTATGGTTGTTACTAAAAAGAACACACATGGAATGACACTGGTGGATCCATATATAGGTGGATTGTGAAGAGAACACACATGCAATGACACTGGTGGATCCATAGGTGGTATGTGAGAAGAACACACATGCAAAATGACTGGTTGTTGTTACTAAAAAGAACACACATGCAATGACACTGGTGGATCCATGTGTGGTCTCTGTGGAGAACACGCATGCCAATGACACTGTTGTATCCATAGGTGGTATGTGAAAAGAACTTGGTGACTTGGGATAGTCATGACATGGTGTGAGCATTCACCAAGTCAACCCAAATAAAGCATCAAAGGAGAATACCACAATACTATGCTTTTAATATGTTAAAACAAGGCATGATCCTTCCAAGGCACATTAAGCAATCTCAATTGTTTATAACATGTCATGCTATAGTAAAGAATACTAAGCATAAAGCCAAAAAAATATCAAGCATGACATGATAAATTCTAAGCCACAGTCAAAAACAAGCTTCTTTTTACCACTTAAGCATGAACTTTCCTACTCTTTTCCAACACCAGACTTATTTGAAACAACTCACAAAGATAATAATAAATAAAGATCAGTGAGCTTGTCTCACAAATCCAAAAAGAAGAAAAAAAAAGTTCTAAGCTGAAAGCACAAGAAAGCTAAGGCTAAACACGGTGCTAGCAAAAGAGAACACTCACAAAATAATAAGAATGAAAACTAGAGTGTTCTAGGCAACGAAAAACATGGTGTATCTCTCTCCAAAAGAAGTGTGTTGGGATCCAACCAATTTATTCAAGCAAACTAAGCAAACCAAGAAAATGAAAATGAAAAAGAAAAACAAAGACGCTCCAAGAATAACACAATTGTGCATGAAATAATAAAAATGAAGTGTCTAGAAAGACCTGAGATTTTTATTGATGAAGAAGGGGATGCCTTGGGCATCCCCAAGCTTTGACGCTTGTACCTCTTGAATATTTCTTGGGGTGATACGGGGTGGCATCCCCAAGCTTGAGATTTTGTCCATTCTTCATCTCATTACATCATTCTTTCCCTACACCTGATAATTTCCTTCATACAAAACTTCACACAATCTTCATTAGCAACATTAGTGTATTCAATATAATAAGTCTTTAGGTTCAGTTTCAACACAAGTAAAACTTCCACTAAAACACAAGCTACTGTAGCACTTCTTTTAAAAAGTTCAAGTGATCAAAGAGAACTCAAAGAGAAAGAGATTAAGAAGCAAATGCAAATAATGGCAGAAATATGTCAAAACAGACCAGCAGGTAAAAACCAATTTTTTTGAAGACCTTCTGTTGCTCAAATCGAAAGGTGTTGAACTAATTAAAGTTAGATAACAACATGGGGGAGAAGCACAAAAATTCACGCATCAAAACAATGTACAGAGATTTTACACGAATTTTTACGGTGAAGCACAAAAATCTATTTTGGGACAGCAAGTTTCCCAAGCATTACTTCTCTCTCATTAGAGGTTACTCTTGGCACAAAAAGAAAATAAAAAGGAACTTCCAAGACTCGTCTAAAACTTTGAGTATCTCCCAATAAGAACTTTTCTTAACGCCTTTAAGTTAGGCATGATAGTTTGAGAAGATGCTCACATAAGAAATATGAATTGAAGTAAAAGAGAGCATCAAGAAGCCAATTCAAAACACATTTAAGTCTAACCCACTTCCTATGCATAGGAATCTTGTAAAGAAACAAGTCAGGAAAGCACAAAGTAATAAGCATAGTAAAGCAAAACAAGTGCAACTTCAAGACTTTCATCATAAATAGGGGAAACTTAATATTATTAAGATGCATAAAACCATGCTTCCTTCTCTCATAATAACTTTCAGTAGCATCATGAATAAAATTAACAATATAACTATCACATAAAACATTCTTATCATGATCCACATCCATATAATAATTATTACTCTCCACATAAGTATAGTCGTTCTTATTAATTGTAGTGGGAGCAAATTCAACAAAATAGCTCTCATTATTATTCTCATCACCATAATCATCAAATATAGGAGGCATATTGTAATCATTAATTTTCTCCTCAATAGTAGGTGGACTGAAAATATCATATTCATCATTATAATCATCATATATTGGAGGTTTGGTATCATCATAAGCAATAGAATAGCTATCTTCCAAAGCTGGGGAACTAAAAAGATCATTTTCATAAAAACTAGCTTCCCGAAGCTTAGACTTTTCTATAGCATTAGCAATAATGGTGTCCGAAGAATTCATACTAACGACATTGCTATTAGCATGCAAATAAAGTTCCATTGGTTTTTTAATTTTCTCTTCAAACACTTCATGTCCTAACTCAAGATAAATACTATAAAGCTCTCTAATTTTGTTGTTGTTTTCCATTAAGCCTAACTAGTGAAAACAAGAAACAAAAAGACAAAATTGCAGAATCTATAGGAAATAACTTCGAGCACTCACACCGGAGAATGTGAGTATCTTTTACCTTACCTCCCCAGCAACGGCGCCAGAAAATAGCTTGATGTCTACGCACTTCTATTCTTGTAGATAGTTGTTGGGCCTCCAAGTGTAGAGGTTTGTAGAACAGCAGCAAGTTTTCCCTTAAGTGGATTACCCAAGGTTTATCGAACTCAGGAAGGAAGTGGTCAAAGGTATTCTCTCTCAAGCAACCCTGCAATCAAGATACAAGAAGTCTCTTGTGTCCCCAACACACCCAATACACTTGTCAGGTGTATATGTGCACTAGTTCGGCGAAGAGATAGTAAAACACAAGTGGTATGGATAATTATAAGTGGTAACAGTGCTAGAAAATAGCTTGATGGCGTGTGGTTGACGTGGGAAAAGACTAAAGGAAAACTGAAATAAAGATAGCAACAAGCAACCATGTGCCATATTTAATTGCAAAAAGTGTTTCAATGCTTAGAAACAAGGCCTAGGGATCATAGTTTACTAGTGAACACTCTCATATAAATATCTTCTCTTTATGATACTACTCTAAACTACTCTTCGGTTGGACACTCTAATCCATGGTAGGGCTATAACAGCACACCTAAAAGTTCGCTTTCCCCATCTAGAAAACCCCACACTGTCACCTTGAGCACTAGATGGTTCCAACAAACACCACAATTTCATAGTGACATCCAACTCCAAATATAACTCATAACAAGTATTTGTAATCTCTAGCCTAAGTGCCACCATTGTGTGCATGCTGTCACTTTCACACACATGGAGAGAGCAGAGATCTATTAAAGCACTTGAGTAGCAAGGTAGATCTACTTGATTACAAAGCTCATGATCACAATATGATCATGCATAGAGAGAGAGAGATGAACACATAGCTACCGGTAGAACCCTTAGCCTCGAGGAAGAACTACTCCCTCCTCATCATGGGAATCAGCAACGATGATGGAGATGGTGGTGGAGATCGATGGAGATGGCTCCGGGGGCACTTCCTCGTCCCGGCAGGGTGCCGGAACGGAGACTTTCTGTCCCGCGGATCTCCCCTTCGGTGGTGGCGGTGCTGCGGAACTTTTTGCGGCTAGAGGCTGGATGATTTAGGGTTTTTGCATTGGGAGGCATCTTATAGGCGAAGTGGCAAGGTCGGTGGGCTGCCGAGGGGCCCACACCACCTGGTGGCGTGGCCAGGGGTCACCCGCACCACCATATGGTGTGGCCAGGCCCTGGCCCTCCTCCGTCTCGTATTCTGGCTCCGTGTCCCCCTCGGTGAAATATTGACTTCAGCTTTTGTCTCGTCCAATTCCGAGAATATTCATTTTCTGACTTTCTAGTACCAAAAACAGAAAAAAACAGGCAGATGGCACTGTGGCATCTTGTTAATAGGTTAGTCCAAGAAAGTGTATAAAAATACTTCAAAGTGTGGACAAAACATAAGAAAATAGATATAAACCAAGCATGGAACATCAAAAATTATAGATATGTTTGCAACATATCAATGTCCATATTATTTTCTAGATTTAGGCTAAATTCTAGGACAGCCTATCCTACACGCTGGACCCATGTCGATGCATCGTCCACACCAGTGCAATTTCGGCGGCAATCTTTGTTCAAGACTTAAATCAAGTCGAATTGACAAGTTTGGGCATAAAATTCCGTAATCACTGAGTTAGGTGACTAAAATCGAAGCACCGTAAGAATGGTTAATGTGTTTATCTCTGGTCCATGTCATAGAAGTGAACGATTACATAAAAATCATAATAAACTCCTATATGCTCCGTAGTAACATTAGCAGCAAACTTAGTTTACATCCAAAATGCATCCTTCCTAGTACCAAAAGAGAACCTACATGCGACTACTACTAGTAAACTGGAGTAGTAAAATAGTACTACTAGTAGTACTATTTATTTGCTAATACACCATTACAGTCTTGATCATTAGCTGTAGTTTAAGATCATTTTTTCCTGTCGATGCAAATCCAGAAAGATATATGGGTGGACTTTCTAACCTTCATCAAGAACTACGGTGGCACCCCGAGGTACGTCCTGAGCTTGTCGGACGGGAGGTTGGCCAACGACGAGCTACTCGTCAGCTCGATTAGCGTATTAAGGCTCCCGGCCATCGACAAGTCCATCGACCCCGGCGGGCCAAGCGCACACAGTTTCACCGTCTACCGTGGCCACAAGCACCTGTCCTGCCTGATGCACACCAAGGACATGACGGCGGCTAGACCGAGCGTTCTGATGGTCAGGCCGAACACGACACCGTCATTCCCGCAGAGGAAGCGCGTGAATCCCCTTGTCCTTGTTGGTGGTGGAGTCGGGATGTGGCAAAAGAAGGTGCTGCCGTAGATGGCCCTGGTTACTATGACCCCGTGGGCCTCCTTCATGTGGGGAAGGAGCCCTGCCGGTGAGGCAATAAAATCACAGGCGGAATCAATGCAGGAGCACGGGCCATGCGAGCACACGATCTTGTGCTCGTCGAGCTTGTCGAAGGCGACCAAGCTAAAGCAGCCATCATAGGGGCACTCAATCATCGCCTCAGACTGGACGGCGTCCATAGCAGCCGACTCACGATCGAATCCGCCGACACGGTACACGAACTTGTGGGAGTGGTTACAGAGGGAAGATCGGGTCGCTGACGTAGTGCCCACCGGCTAGAAACCCATGTTGGGTGGGTATACTTAAGAGTATACTAATTGAGTTTCATACTGTACTGGTATGATTGTATAGGAATACGCTAGGCATGGGTGCACCGGCGGCAGCTGCACTTGGCCACTTTTTTCTTAGATAGTGTCCACACGTTGTACATGCTTCGTCAAAACAAAAAGGCTACAGAAAGTTGACAAGTGAGTAATAAAGCAGGTGTCACGCTGTACTGTACCAGATAGTACAATACAGACAGAGGGAGAGACTGAGGCAAGAAGATCTAGGTGAGTGAGAGGCAAGAAGATCTACTCCCGGAGAGAGACGAAAAGCCTGCGGCCTGCTGTAGCGTGTACAGTGCTGCAGGGGAGAGACCGAGGATTGCATGCATGTCTTCGACACCAACCTGTAATTAACTTTTTTGGTCTTATGAAATTTAAATGGCCTTAATAATCCCAGACAGAGGGAGTACTAGTAATAGTAGTAGTACTACATCTTAGAACAAATCAAACAAACCAGTACTACATTTACTAGTGGTAATTTTTTTGAGAAATTATAATTAGTAGTAGTACTTAGATATGTGAAAAACTAATCCAAGTTACTACTCCAATAGAGAGTACGATCACTTTGTTTTATGGATTCTTGTTTACTATATGTACTAGTAGTAAAATCTAGAATGTAGATTGTTTCAAAACAAATTTTGGCTCTACAATATCTAGCATACACGCAAACCTCAAAAGACACTTCAATGCATGGACTTGGATATAATTCTCATTTTTATGAGGTACTTGATGTAACTTGTACTTCCACCGACCGCGTGTTAACTAATAAAGCACCTCGCTCCTACGGGACCTATCACAATTAAAAAATAATTACACTGCCCCAATTATCAGACAAAGTGGAACATGGTTTCTTATTATTCCAAAGTTTTTAGAAATAGGATGTTTCAAGCTTCCCAGCTAACTTTGCATACTTTAGTGACTTTTTGCCGATTTAACGAAATTAGGTCAAACATTTGCTACACAAGTAAGGGCAATTGATTGCTATTAAATTAAATATATTTTTAGAGGTAGATGGGTGATGTAGTAAACAATGTCGTCAGTGTTAGTTTCCAACTATCACGAAAGAACATTTAATTCTCAATTTTTCGAGTGATGACGAGATTGTTCTTTTACGTAAAGAAACTCCGAAGAATATGGATCTGAATACCACAAGACAAGTTTTCAGACATAAAGAGTGGACCAACATGTTGTGCTGGTGATACCAATGTTTTATGAGCTTTCAAACTTCCAAGCTAACTCCGCCAAGTTGAATGACTTTATGCCAATTATTTATCGAATTTAGGTCAAATTTGAACTACAAGTAAATTGTAGGTTGCTTTGAAAGTTTTATAAAAACTCTTCTGGAGGTACCTATTCAGGGGACAATTAATATATCATAAACCACCAAGAGTTTTGACGACACGTTCAACTTCATGCTAAGATTTTGCATCTTGATAGTTTAACAAAATTAGGTCAAACTTGAGCTACAAATAAGTGCGAAAGATCGCTCTTGAATTAAATGTTTGTCCATATTTGAATGACTTCCTAGCCAACTCTGCCCATTTGAATGAATTTATGTCGATTTATCGAAATTAGGTCAAATTTGAAACTACGAGTAAATTGTAGGTTGCTTTGAATGTTCTACGAAAAGCTTTTGGGGGGCACCCATCGAGGGGTCACAATCAATATGCCAGAAACCACTGAGAGTTTTGACGATAGTTTCAACTTTTTGCTAAGATTTTGCATCCTGACTATTTAACGAAATTAGGTCAAACTTGAGCTACAAGCAAGTAAACGCGATAGATTTCTCTTGAATTAAATGTCTTCTCTAGGATAGATGGGTGCATCTTCTTGTAGTAAACAATGTTGTTAGTGTGAGTTTCCAACTATCGGGAAAGAACATTCCCAATTTTTCGAGTGATATCGAGATTATTCTCTCCTATAAAGGAAGACCGAAGAATAAGGATCTAAATGCCACAAGCCAAGTTTTCACACATATATAGTGTACCAACATATTGTACTTATGATTTCCTGTGTTTTATGAGTTCTGAAATTTCCTATAGCTTATCGCTCTGCCCACTTGAATGACTTTATATGTCGATTAATCAAAATTAGGTCAAATTTGAACTATATACTACAAGTTTTGTAGGTTGCTCTAAAAGTTATACGAAAAAGCTTTTGGAGGTACCCATCGGGGGTCGCAATCAATATGTGAGAAATAACCGAGAGTTTTAACAACTGGTTGACTTTATGCTAAGATTTTTCATCATGACACTATTTAACGAAATTGGGTCAAACTTGAGCTACAAAGTAAGCGCGATAGATTGCTCTTGAAATATATGAATTTTCAGAGGTAGATGGGTGTATTTTCCTGTAGTAAATAATGTCGCCAGTGTGATTTTCCAACTATCAGGAAAGGACATTCAGTTCTCAATTTTCCGAGTGATGACGAGCGAGGTTGTTCTTTTTTGTAAAGAAATGTCCGAAGAATATTCAATATGAATGCCAGAACCCAAGTTTACCAACATATATAGTGGACCAACATGTTGTACCAACAATTCCCATGTTTTATGAGTTTTCAAACTTCCTAGCTAACCCTGCCCATTTGACCGAATGACTTTATGTCGATCTATCAAAATTAGGTCAAATTTGAAACTTCAAGTACATTATAGGTTGCTTTGGTAGTTTACAAAAAACTTTTGGAGGTACCCATCGATGGGTCACAATTAATATATCATAAAACACCGAGAGTTTTGACGATAGGTTCAACTTCTTGCTAAGATTTTGCATCTTGATTTTTCAACGAAATTAGGTCAAACCTGAGCTACAAGTAATTAAGCGTGATAGATTGCTCTTGAAATTAAATGATTTTCAGAGGTAGATCGGTGTATCTTGTTGTAGTAAACAATGCCGTCAATGTGAGTTTCCAACTCAGGAAAGAACATTCAATTCTACATTTTCCAAGTGAAGACGAGCGAGGTTGTTCTTTTTCGTAAGAAGTCCGGAGAATATTGGATGTGAATCTCGCACCAAGTTTACATACATATATAGTGGACCAACATGTTGTACCAACGATTCCCATGTTTTATTTATGAGTTTTCAAACTTCCTAGCTAACTCTTCCCATTTGACCGAATGACTATATGTTGATTTATCGAAATTAGGTCAAATTTGAAACTACAAGTAAATTGTAGGTTGCTTTGAAAGTTTTAAGAAAATATTTTGGAGGTACCCATCGAGGGGTCATAATTAATATATCTTAAAACAACGAGAGTTTTGATGATAGGTTCAACTTCCAGCTAAGATTTTGCATCTTGACAATTTAACGAAATTAATTAGGTCAAACTTGAGCTACAAGTAAGCGCGATAGATAGCTCTTGAATTAAATGTCATTTCAGAGGTAGATGGGTGCATTTTCTAGTAGTAAGCAGTGTCGTGGGTGTGAGTGTCCAACTACCAGGAAAGAACATTGAATTCTACGTTTTCCGAGTGAAGACGAACGAGGTTAGTTGTTCTTTTCCTCAAAGAGAAGTCCAAAGAATATTGGATGTGGATGCCACAAGCCAAGTTGATAGACATATATATATATAGTGGATCGACAACATGTTGTACTTGTGATTCCCATGTTTTATGGGTTTTGAAGCTTCCTATAGCTAACCCTGCACATTTGAATAACTTTATGTCGATATCTCGGAATTAGGTCAAATTTGAAACTACAAGTAAATTGTAGGTTTTGCTTTGATAGATTTACGAAAAGCTTTTGGACGTACCCATCAAGGGTTCAAAATTAATATACCAAAAACCAGCGAGAGTTTCGACGATAGGTTCAACTTCTTGCTAAGACTTTGCACATTGGTAATTTAACGAAATTAGGTCAAACTTGAGCTAGCTACAAGTAAACGCCATAGATTGCTCTTGAATTAAATGTCTTTTCATAGGTAGATCATCGGTGTGCATCTTCTTGTAGTAAACAGTGTCGTCGGTGTGAGTTTCCAACTATCAAGAAAGAACATTCAATTCTACATTTTCCGAGTGAAGAATACGAGCGAGGTTCTTCTTTTTCCTAAAGAAAAGTCTGAAGAATATTTGATCTGAATGCCACAAGCCAAGTTTACATACATATATATTGGACCAATATGTTGTGCCAATGATTCCCATGTTTTATGAGTTTTCAAACTTTCCAGCTAACTCTGCCCATTAGAATGAATTTATGTCGATTTATCGAAATTAGGTCAAATTTGAAACTACAAGTACTACTAAATTGCACGTTCCCTACACGTGAGACTCAGATAATAAACATCTGACATATCATCACTATATAAACTTATAATAAGAAAAGAGGAAAAAATATAATAGGTAAAATTTGAACTACTACAAGTAAACTGTGTAGGTTGCTTTGCAAGTTTTACGGAAAAGATCTTAGAGGTACCCATCAGAGGGGGCGCGTGCGGGTCAATTAATATACTATCAGAAACCAAAAGAGAGTTCTGACGACAGGTTCATCTTCTTGCTAAGATTTTTCGTCTTGAGAGTTTAATGAAATTAGGTCAAACTTGAGCTACAACTAAGTGTGATAGATTGCTCTTGAATTTAATGAAATTAGGTCAAACTTGAACTACAAGTAATAAATTGTAGGTTGCTTTGAAAGTTTTATGAAAAAAGCTTTTGGAGGTACCCATCGTGTGGTTAATTAATATATCAGAAACCATAGAGAGTTTTGACGAGTGGTTCGACTTCTAGCTAAGATTTTGCATCATGAAAATTTTCAACACCTTTTGAAAACGATCACATGAAATAGGGAGAGAGGGAAAATGATATTTCTATTCTCTATGGGCAACCCACAAGCTTGAGGTGCACCTTAGGCTTAAAGATAACTTTATTTTTTCCACTATGTATAAGGTGAAACTTAGTGGATGCCACATAGTAGGCCATTTTTTTGAATGGGTAGTAGGCCATATTAAGGTGTGCTTTTTTACACAATGCAGGAGTAGTATATTTCTTTGCTTAGACATATGGTCACCTCTGTCCACATGTTGTACAAGCTAAGAGAATAAAACGTTGGCAGGGAAGAGGGCAGCAGCAAAGAGAAGTTGAAGGCGGTTCCATGTCAGAGCAAAGTTATGATGGGTTTCTGACACGAGGTACTCCTATGGCCTTACAGTGTACTACACTATGATAGTACTAGTAAATTTCAGGACCTATGCACGCAAAACAAATTGTGTGTTTTCTCTCTCCTTTGCTTCCTCTCACCATCCATCCTCCCTCTCTCCTACCCTTTCCCCTCGCGCACCGGCCCGCCTGATCTCTCCCTCGTCCACAACGTGGTACTACGCATGTGTGCCTTGGTACGGCGGCTCTGTGTCTCTAGCATGTTCGGCAGCCGTGTTGGTGTGGAGTAGGGACGAGGAGTACATAGGAAGGAAACCACTTTGGTCCTTGGCGGCAAAACAATTCAAACTTTTCCGGTTTTCAAAATTTTCACTTGCTTCCCAAACATCGGGAGGGAAGGTTACTCAAAAGATCGGCCATTCAAAGTACTTCTTATCTTATATTTATCTTGTCTTATCTCTTACAATACCATACCATACCACTATATAGTGTACAGATAACTTCAAACATTGACTGTTGGATCAAGACCGGCAAATTCAAACATTGCTAAACATTGGATCTTCTTTTCCATTCATAGCATCTACAAAGATTCTACTGATAGTCTTTAGCACGATGAATGCTAGTATGCACAAACCTCAAAACACACACTTCATTGCTCAGTTTCAGGGTCCTTGTGCTAAATGCATGGACTTGGGTGCAATTTTCATTTTTATCAGGTCCTTGATGTAACTTGTACTTCCACCGACCGTGTTAACTCTCAAGCACCTCGCTTCTATGAGACCTACCACGGTTAAAAGAAAATGCAACCACCCCAATTATCAAACAAACTGGACCACGGTTTCTTATACGTAATACCCAAGTATTTAGTACTAGGATTTTTCAAGCTTCGTAGCTAACTTTGCACACTTCAGTGACTTCTTGTCAATTAACGAAATTAGGTCAAACTTGAGCTACAAGTAAGCGCAGTAGATTTCTCTTGAATTAAATGTATTTTCGGAGGTAGATGGGTGCATCTTCTTGTAGTAAACAATATCGTCAGTGTGAGTTTCCAACTATAAAGAAATAAAATTCTCAGTTTTCTGAGTGATGACGAGATGGTTCTTTTCCGTAAAGAAAGCTCGAAGCAGAATATGGATCTCAATGACATAAGCCAAGCTTCTAGACATATTAAGTGGACTAACGTGTTTTACTTACGATTCTCATATGTTTTTTGAGTTTTCAAACTCCCTATCTAATTAACTTCGCCCAATTGAATGACTACATGTCGGTTTATCGAAATTAGGTCAAACTTGAACTATAACTAAATTGTAGGTTGCTCTGAAAGTTTTACGAAAAAGCTTTTGGAGGTATCGTAACGATCGGGAGGGGTGTCACAATCAATATATGAGAAACAACCAAGAGTTTTGACAACAGGTTTGACTTCTTGCTAAGATTTTGCATCGCATGACACTATTTAACGAAATTGGGTCAAACTTGAACTACAAGTAAACCATTGAAATATATGATTTTCGGAGAGGTAGATGGGTGCATTTTCTTGTAGTAAACAGTGTCGTCGGTACAGTGTGTTTTCAAACTATATCAGGAAAGAAGATTCAATTATTCTCAATTTTTCGAGTGGTGACGGGCGAGGTTGTTCTTTTCCGTAAAGAAATGTCCGAAGAATAATATTGGATCTGAATGCTAGAAGCCAAGTTTATCGACATATATAGTGGACCAACATGTTGTACCAACGATTCCCATGTTTTATTTATGAGTTTTCAAGCTTCCTAGCTAACTCTGCCCATTTGACGATGACTTCATGTCGATTTATCGAAATTAGGTCAAATTTGAAACTACAATTAAATTGTAGGTTGCTTTGAAAGTTTTACGAAAAATATTTTGGAGGTACCCATCTAGGGGTCTCAATTAATATATCATAAAATACCGAGGGTTTTGACGATATGTTCAACTTCTTGCTAAGATTTTGCATCTTGACAATTTAACGAAATTAGGTCAAACTTGAGCTACAAGTAAGCACGATAGATTGCTCTTGAATTAAATGTATTTTCAGAGGTAGATCGATGCACCTTGTTGTAGTAAACAATGCTGTCAGTGTGAGTTTCTAACTATTAGGAAAGAACATGCAATTCTATATTTTCCGAGTGAAGACAAGCGAGGCTACTAGTAGTTATTTTCCGTAAAGAGAAGTCCAAAGAATATTGGATGTGGATGCCACAAGCCAAGTTGGCAGACATATATAGTCGATCGACAACATGTTGTACTTGCGATTCCCATGTTTTATGAGCTTTCAAACTTTCTAGCTAATTCTGCCCATTTTAATGACTTTAAGACGATATATCGAAATTAGGTCAAATTTGAAACTACATGTAAATTGTAGGTTTTTCTTTGTAACTTTTATGAAAAAGCTTTTAATTTGGAGGTACCCATCGAGGGGTCACAATTAATATATCAGAAAACAACGAGAGTTTTGATGATAGGTTCAACTTCCTACTAAGATTTTGCATCTTGACAATTTAATGAAATTAATTAGGTCAAACTTGAGCTACAAGTAAGCGCGATAGATAGCTCTTGAATTAAATGTCATTTCAGAGGTAGATGGGTGCATTTTCTAGTAGTAAGCAGTATCATGGGTGTGAGTGTCCAACTACCAGGAAAGAACATTGAATTCTACGTTTTCCGAGTGAAGACAAACGAGGTTAGTTGTTCTTTTCTGTAAAGAAAAGTCCAAAGAATATTGGATGTGGATGCCACAGGCCAAGTTGATAGACATATATATATATAGTGGATCGACAACATGCTGTACTTGTGATTCCCATGTTTTATGGGTTTTGAAGCTTCCTATAGCTAACCCCACACATTTGAATAACTTTATGTCGATATCTCGAAATTAGGTCAAATTTGAAACTACAAGTAAATTGTAGGTCTTGCTTTGATAGATTTACGAAAAAGCTTTTGGACGTACCCATCGAGAGTTCAAAATTAATATACTAGAAACCAGCGAGAGTTTCGACGATAGGTTCAACTTCTTGCTAAGACTTTGCATATTGGTAATTTAACGAAATTAGGTCAAACTTGAGATAGCTACAAGTAAACGCCATAGATTGCTCTTGAATTAAATGTCTTTTCAAAGGTAGATCATCGGTGCATATCTTCTTGTAGTAAACAATGTCGTCGGTGTGAGTTTCCAACTATCAAGAAAGAACATTCAATTCTACATTTTCTGAGTAAAGAATACGAGCGAGGTTGTTCTTTTTCCTAAAGAGAAGTCCGAGGAATATTGGATCTGAATGCCACAAGCCAAATTTACATACATATATATTGCACAAACATGTTGTACCAACGATTCCCATGTTTTATGAGTTTTCTGACAACAGGTTCATCTTCTTGCTAAGATTTTGTGTCTTGATAGTTTAATGAAATTAGGTAAAACTTGAGCAACAACTAAGTGCGATAGATTGCTCTTGAATTTAATGAAATTAGGTCAAACTTGAACTACAACTAATAAATTGTAGGTTGCTTTGATAGTTTTATGAAAAAAGCTTTTGGAGGTACCCATCGAGCGGTTAATTAATATATCAGAAATCACAGAGAGTTTTGACAAGTGGTTCGACTTCTATCTAAGATTTTGCATCATGAAAATTTTGAACACCTTTTGAAAGCGATCTCGCGCATGCGGACATAGTTCGTGCCCCAAAATTTCAGATACTTCGAAATTCCCATTCGACCCCTATTAAATTTGGTAGGTAGGGGGCTTCACTTGTAATTTTCCTAGTATAGTGCTAGCAGTACCTAAACCCAACCCCCCTCCCCTTCTCTCTCCTCCAGGAATATGTCACCGGCCAAAACATCCCCGCTGCACTTTAGCCAATGTACCCGCACACCTGATCTGCTCAACGAACCCTCTTGTCCGGCGTGTTGACCACATCATCGACCGCCTAGGATCTGCTCCACGGACGCCGTGGTCCAGCATTCTGCTCGTATCCTTGCCCGCCCAAGATCTGCTTCCCCGTCGTCGACACCCACTATGACCGTAGCACCTTCGACGACCTCGACGTGACCCGTGAGGATGCGGAGGAGTCCTAGACGCCGCCCCGACCGAGGTAAAACCAGATCTCCCTGCAGGATTTGTTTGTTAGCAATGTACTGTATTCGTGCTAAATTTCCTAACTAACAGGTTCTTTACTTGATATACACCTGTTATGTACTCCCTCTTTTTCAAAATATAAGATGCTTTAGCTTTGTGAAAGAAGTGTATCCAAACTCATTTTAGTGTGTAGAATCACTCCAAACCTAGATGAACCTACACACTAAAAGAGGTCTAGAAGCACTCTTTTCACAAAGCTAAAACATCTTATATTTTGAAACGGAGGGAGTACTAAATTAACCTGTTGTGGTTACGCTTAAACTCCACGCATTGAACTATTTTTATGTACTGTACTATTTCTTTGTGAATTATTGGTCACTTAACATATTTGTTTGCATTCTCTGTTGTACCTGTCCACATGAGATGTGATTATATAATATCTCTCTTATTCGCCGATTTACGAACTATACTATTTCCATCGTGATATTGTCCTGCTATCCTATACTACACGTTTACACACGTCATACTATTTGACCATTATGTACTATCAATTTGATCCCTCTTAACCTGCGGCTCAAACTGTTTGTTGTTATTATGCAAGGAGCAGCCTCAGTTTGCACACAATATCATAGAGTGAATGGCTCCTATAATCTCTTAAGACCCCACCACTTTTGTTTCACTTCATGCAACCATATATCATGTTGGAACCTGCTTGTATATACAGTTGGCCTTACCTTTATGCAGAGGAGCAACAATGGAGTACAAACTCTGCCCGTCCACACGAGCCGCCGTAGATCTCGTGTAACACCTACCATAAGGCCCCCCACCGGAAGTTTGATCCTTGCCACATTTTTTGTTTGCTTAAATTTACCATTTGTCTTTCTTGTTTCATATTTTTTTGCCAAAAATTAGCGTCAAACATTTTAGCCCCACTATGGTCTACTTTTGTTCCATGTGCTTAGTTCAATTTCCTAGATATGGAGAGGCCGGGTGTATTGCATCTAAGTTGTCTAATAATAAGAGCAAGGCCACACTAGAGACAAGATCCACACATGTATCATAAGGAACTCTGTGTAGTTCATTTCACTCTTGTATGTACTGTGTATCATAGTTAAATGAACTGGCTATTTAATACGAGGCACTTGATGGTTCAGTTCGTTGTTCTCAGGCTACCGAAGCGTTGAAATTATCTGGCTATTCATGAATAATTCAATGTATGATTGCTTGATTCATTGTTTGTCTGAAATTATCTAGCTAGCATATTCGAGGCTCACAATTGATGTGTTTTTATTGGCTGAGTTACTCTTTTTTTGTCTATGATTAAATCAGTGGAAAATTTCGTTGTGTAGTTCCTGGCTAGTTTATATATGAGAAACATAATGGCTTAGTTTTAATATTCATTTTATTCAGGTTCTGCACATTCTAGTTTGAGCAATCTGCATCAGGTACTTTGGTTGATTGCTCACATTGTTATTCAAAATGAACTTGTAGTTTGTTTCCCAAGTCTGTTGTTTAAGTAACTTGTTTTGTCTTGATCTCATCCATATTCAAGTAGAGCAGTCATTTCACAGAGCAGCACATGCTCGCATCACTCCATGGCGCCAGCTGGTCCACTTATTCAAGAAGAAATAGATGTATGAGCCACCACTGTTAATTGCTTCCTTCCTTATATATTACCACATTGGCACATTTAAAATTCATGGTGGTGTGATTGCATGGTAATACTGTTATAACTTGCTTTGTCTTTGTTTCAGGCTCCAAATGACCCTCTGAATGCCGAACAAAGACCCTCTTCTCCAAGTTTAGATTTTTTTTCACACAGCAGCAGTGGCAATACCTATTGCTCATGGCACACCGCTTCGATTGATCCTTGTTTTTCAGCCCAAAGATTATTTGAGGATGCCCACCAAGATGCCCGTGATATTGTTGAGCAAGAAGCCAACAAAATAGATTCAGTAATCACCATAGCACGCAGACTTATATGAATTGAAAAATAGGCAAGCTTTAACACAGAACATACTTAATAATCTCATCTGCAGCTCTCATGGGAAGCCAGTTGTTACATGTCTCGGGATGCGATCGCCATATAGACCTTTTCTATAACACCAGTTATGGTATTTTTTTAGTTGTCTGGACTCTGATGGAACTTTTATGCTTCATTTTATTACAATCAAGTTTACTGAGGATTGTAATAATCTACTGTAATTTGTAGTTGTAAGTTGTTTGAGGATTGTTGCAAACTAAGCATCTATCAGAATTACTACACACACATGAAAAAATAGTGAAATTGTAAGAGGTACAACACACGATCTACCGGAATAGGGAGAACGTCCATTGTATTACACGAGCACCATAGAACTTGCAAAATCCATAGACGTTCACTCAACAAAGTGAACGCATAAAGAGCTGACCTGAAGAGAATACATCAGGAGCAGACCCACACAATCCATCAATCTGATGGATAGCCGTCGTAGTAATCATAGTGGGTGGTACCATCCTCGCCATATGGCGGCACCATCTGCAGCTTAGAATGCTCGACGATTCTGCAATACTCCGCCAGCAATCGATCGAGTTTGAAAGGATGGTCATTGATCCATAATCCTCCTACTCCATACCCATATAGAACGCTTGGCTCCTCTTCCCATATAAGATCTAATCTCGTATAGGTCCACAAAGTATATGCTGCCGGCCTGCACCGTGGGTACCCTGGCGCTATCGATGGAGACACACCGATTGTCAGCAACAAAGAGAGCACGACTTACGATGCCTCTGACCGGCTGAAGGACACGGTTCTGGGTATCATTCCGGTAAATAGCCGGCCTGCCACCATAGACCGGTCCACTCACAACGAACAACAACTCCCCGTCGGACTCAACGAGGTAAAAACAATTCTCTAGGAACTGGCAGCCCGGAACAGGGTGTAACATCCCAATTTCAGTGACCCTGATTAGTTGTCCAGAATGCAAAAATCAGGGGGAACAAAAACTTTTTCTTGTGCTTTAGTATAGTGCTTTCTTGTTGTTTGTTTGCACCCGTGCTTGAAGTGTATTTTAGGATACTCCTTACCTCACCGTCAGTTGACAAAAGCTATTTACCAAAACTATCTTGGCTTACTTAACATATTCTCAAATGTTCCGGCATTTCAAAATATGAGCCAAGATTCTTATGCAACCAAAACTATTTTGGTAGCTTCTATTAACAAAACTATGGAGAGATATATAATACAATCTCCTTATGTTCTCAAGATAGAACACTCAACTAATCTTACCTCTAGTTTTCCCAAAACTCTTGTTCAAAGAATTTGAATTCTACTCTTGGTAGAGATACCAAGAACCCTCATCTTATTCAAAACTCAACCTCTTCAAAATGCCCCAACCTTACCTCCAAGCTAAGCTTGATGGTGACCCCTAGTAATAGATGATTAGTTTATAAGATGAGTTGCCTTCATCTGCTCTCTGATGAGATGCTCTGATCTGCTGTTTGACTTGTTTGCTTAGGAAGTAGAATGAGATACCTTAGAAGCTCATCACTAGGATCAAGATATTTCCCAATCCTCAATCCCTAAGCAAGAAAGCCAACCTTGTTATGATCCCTAGCCACCTGGTGATCATATAAAACCCTTAATCAGATCCATCCCGAGGACTTCCATTCTAGATGTTTCCAAGTCCTTAAGACCCATATCAAGCACGGATCTCTTCTACTAACTCTACACTTCCATATCACCCCTTTAGTAAAGCTCTGATACCTTGCTACTCCTCCAAGAGCATTCCCTCTCATACTCTAGTCAAAATCCTCAAAACTGCCAAATTTGGCTAAGTCTGGCAGCAGTTTCAACATCACCTTTTTGAATGCCTCTTTTTCTCAAACCATGTGCATTTTTGGAAATGCACTTGAACCATATTGTTAACCATCCTTAGGACTACTAAGACCCACCTTGGACTCTGGTTAGATCCTCCTCCAACCCACTTGTCCATGATGGTTTCGCAGACAAGAAAATAACTTCTCCTGCAAAACTAGCCATCATACCAACTTTGCTAGAAGCTCCCACAACCATCCAAACCCCTTTGGACCAACTATCTGCATGGTTTTGTTCTACTCCTTGATGTCTATCAAAACTTACTTCACTTGATCTAAGTGGATCTCTGTGTTGATTACACCCTCATGGTTTATAAGGCTTCATGACACTTTCTGCAGGGCAGCCTTAATTTCAACAAAGTTTGCCATCACTTCTAGATCACCTAGAATGCTCTTATTAAAACTCCTCCTGCCATGATCATATATATGACTTGGTATACTCACCCATCTATCCCTTGCACCATGGTGAGCTCTGAGCTCCAACATGCAAGCATGTTTTGATGGTATAAAAATAACACCACCTTAGATCATCAACACCTTGTTTTCCATCCTTTTCAAGTTGGAATTTCATTCCACAAGGTTGAAAATGCTTGATACACCTTGTCCACCTCCCCTACCTTGAACCCCAATATTTATCAATAATTATCCATAATTATTATGCCTCCAAAACTATTTAATTTCTTGAATAGTCAAAATCTCCAAAATTTCCTCCATAAAGGAAAGTTTGGTTTTTACCAAAACACTTCCCAAAACTTTGGCTCAAGTAAGTTCCATATATCATACCCTATCTCTCCATCTCAAAAATAATTATTTTTGAGAAGCTTTATTATTTCTCTTTGACCATTTCTTTAAATGGCTGAATTGGAATAATAATTGTTTTAAATACTTTAATCCCCAATAAATCTTGGGAAAATTCCCGTAGGTGTGTATTCACATTTGGGACCCTTCCACCCAAAAATCCATCCCTTCCCAATGGAAATTTATCAAATGATCTTCTAAAAACCACCTCTGTCCTTTTTGAGTAAATGGATTTAAGTGGACTTAAACTCCATATAAAAATCCCAAATAAATCCTAGGAGTCTACCTTGACCTCCTCTACTCGCCAGTACCATTTTTCTCCTCTGGCCCAATACAAATAATTGGACTTCCTTCACAACCATATATTAGATCAATAATTGTCCATTAAGCAAACCACCACTCTAAGCACTTCCTTTTTCCAGCAAATATTGATCAATGTGTATCCTTACCACCTTGACACATCCTTGGTCGACCACCACTGTAGCACCACCCAACAAATTACCCAATTGTGCCTTGTACTAGTGGTAAGAGAAAGAGATAAACACCAATCTTACAAGGATTTTGTCCATTAATCACCACAGCTCCACTCTCTGGCCCAACACGACCCAATTACCATCCTACCCCTCTCCACCGTCCCCTGGACCAATCCCTGGCCAGCATTGCTCTCCCCCTTGTCCTAGATGGTAAATTACCTCATCCACCCCCCCCTTTGGTATAAAGCCAGCAGGCCACCCCCAGCCAGCCCCCTACCCTCATTTGCCCCCTCTCACTCTCACTTACCTCCCCGAGCACCACACCCTCTCCCCCTGCCCTGTGCTGTCCGAAGGAAGGAGAAGAGGAGAGCTTCGGCCTCCTCAACAAATCGAGCAAGGCATCTTCCCCTCCCCCCATTTCTTTTGCATGTCAGCCCACGAGCTCCCCTTGCTCTCCGGCATCTAATGGTCCTCTCCTTTTTGCCCAGGACCCTCCCCTCCGCCGTCGCCGTTGAGCTCCGACGAGTCTACTCTCGGCCGCCGTCGCACGAGCTTCTTCCCGGCGACAAACTACATCGTGCCGCCCTCCGATCTACTCAGCATCGTTGACCGTGTCGCCCTACACCCTCCGTGCCACCTCCTGAGCCCTCTGGTGAGCTCCCCTCCTCACCCTCCGGCGAGCTAGGGTTCTGTCCTTGGCGCTCTGTCGCTGTGACGACGATGAGCGCGGGCCGTCCATCGCGCCTTAAGCGAACGGCCGAGATCCGTCGGTACCGCTTCGGTGTTTCCCCCCGCTGACCGCCGGGCCCCGCTTGCCAGTTCAAGCGCCGGTTCCCGTGCGTCTTGCTGCCCCGCCTTGGGCCGGCCTGCCTCTGTGCGGCCTAGTTCTCCCAGATCCGGCCCGATGCATCTCCTTTTCCTTTTCTTTTTAGCTAACCTATTATTCCAGAAAAGTCTCTACTAGTTTTAAATCCAATAAAAATGGTAAACCAAGTCCAAATGCCTAGATCTAAATTTCGGATGGTTCTCTGGTGTTTTCTCAAACATGCAGAGGCAACCCTAGGTTCAAATTAAATTCCATTGTTTGCTAGTAATTAATCTGCTAAAATGAACCTGGTCCACTAATTATTTTCCACAGAAAGCTCCACATCTCCATTTGAGATGAACCAAATACCTACTAGAAGGTAATGGAAATACCTATCACCCAGCACAGGTCTCATACTAAGGTGAACTGTATTCTTCCATTAATCGAAAAACAAATCTAGCAACTCTCTGTCTTAGATAAATTCCCTAGGTCTAACCAAATGAGGTATTGACCTGATTCCAATTCCCAGTACATCATATCATCAATATGTACCAAACCCCAGGAGCTCAGAATTTATTGAACTCTTGTTGAATTTTAGTGATTTAAATACTTCTGTGATGGGTATTTTCACTAAATAAATCACTCCAGGAGTTTGCCAACTCCAAAATGAGTAAATCCAATTCCTACAGAAAGGTATGGCACATGCCTATCACATTCCTTTCGAACAACCTCAATATATCCTGTAGATTTAATCTGGTAATAAAGAGAAAAACCAGACATAACTGTCTTTGGGAATTTCCTGAGGGCATTCTGTTAATTCTTTTGACCCAATTCCAACTCTAGATGGTTCAGTACAGCAAGTACTACCTAACCATCCAAAGAAATAATTTTTGGAGCTCCAGAGATTTTCTGGTGAATTATTTCCTCAAACTAGAGTTTAATCCACTTTAAAAAGCATAGCTTAATCTAGGAATTTGATAATCAAGTGAAACCCCTTGTGATGGTTTTATCCTGTCAAGACCTATCAGAGGATATCACTTTTGCATATTAATATCCCACTGATCACAGAACCCTAATCCAAGCCCCTTGTATCTATCCTTGACAACTATCTTCCAAGCGAAAAGCACCCTAGTGGCAATCTTGTAAAATTCCACCATTTGAATCCCACTCTTCCAAATCTCCCAAGTCCAGTAGTATTTCTCATGCTGTTTGCTGTAAGAATTGATGCTTGTATGCCTTGTATTGATTGTGGTATTGTCTGCTTGCATGTGTACCCGATGACGACGATAGTGTGAGTGTCTGACGACAAGAAGGAAGGGATTTTCTTATTATATATTTGGATATTTTTGGTCATCTGAAGAAGTCTAGGGACTTATTGCTAATCACAGGCAAGCCACCATTCCTGAACTCTGATATATGTCCTATTCTCTTTTACCTGTTTTATATCCTCTTTATAAATTGCATACTCTACCTGCATGTCTTATTTCACAAATACTGCGGTAGTAACTTGGATCCTCCAAGTTATGACTTTGCGCCCTTCGAGGCACCACCCCGATGAACCCATCATTTATCCCCTTTAGACTGAGAGTACGATGGCTAGCATCCTACCTCCTTGGGAAACCCCCGGTTTTAAGAAAATAAACTGTTTTGGAATTTTCCCCACTACAACTGTTTCAAAAACGGCTTTGTAAAACCCTGGGAAGAGGCATCGTTCCTAGTGGAAGTTTTAACAAAAGAAATGGTGAAGAGGATAAATAAGATTGTGATGGGATGTTCTATGCCTTTACTAGAACAGTTTTTATCCGCGCAACCACATTACCCCAGGTTGCTAGGGCTTAACTCGTAGCCGAGGCAACTTCTACCATGCTTATAGGGAGAAATCCCTGGAATCCCGAGCCGACGCCCCTAGGTCCCAGATCTGACGCCTGTCGCTTGCTTCGGCAAGAATGAGCCTGAACAATCAGGAGTCCGGTGCAACAATTGGGTCTCTAATACATTGCAAATGTATCTATAATTTTTGATGTTCCACGCTTGGTTTTATCCACTTTCTTGTGTTTTGTTCCAACTTTGGAGTACTTTTCATATGATTTCTTGGACTAACCTATTAACAAGAGCCACAGTGCCACCTGCCTGTTTTCTGTTGTTTTTGCTTCTAGGAAAGTCAGAAAATGAATATTCTCGGAATTGGATGGGACAAAAGCTAAAGTGCCTATTTTTCCGGAAGGGATCAAGTGCCAGAATACGAGACGGAGAAGGGCCAGGGGCCAGCCACACCACCTGGCCACGTGGCCAGGCCGGGCCCGCGCTAGGGGGTGGTGTAGTGGCTCCCGACACCCCCTCGGCCTCTCCTTCCGCCTATAAGTTGCCCTCGGGACGAAAACCCTAAGTACCCGATCAAAAATCCACGAAAGAGTCTGTAGCCGCCATCATCTCCATCCCTAGATCGGGAGGGATCTAAAGCTCTTCCTGGCACCCTGCCGGAGAGGGGAATTCACGCCGGAGGCCTTCTTCATCACCATGCAAGCCTCCGGTGTGATGCGTGAGTAGTTTATCCTTGGACTACGGATCCATGTAGTAGCTAGATGGCTAGTTTCTCCTCCTTTGTGCTTTCATTTTTAGATCTTGTGAGATCCGTTCATGATCAAGATCATCTATTTGTAATTCATACATGTTGTGTTTGCGGGGATCCGATGGATATTGAGATGCTATTCCAGATTGATTATTGATTCTATCATGTCTTTGTTATTTGAGATCTTGCATGCTTTCCGTTGTTAGTAGCTATCTTGTCCAAGTAGATGCTAGCAACTCCAAGAGTTAGTATTTATGCTCGATAGTGGGTTCATGCCTCTGGTAATCTGGGGAAGTGACAGAAATCTCTAAGGTACTAGATGTGTTGTTGCTACTAGGGAGAAAAGAACAATCCTTTGTTCATAGAACAATCGTATTGTTTACTTTACACGTAGTTCGTAAAGCAATAATCTGTTGCTTGCAACTTAATACTGGAGGGGGTTCAGATGATAACCTGAAGGGGGATTATTAGTCATAGATGCAGTTGGATGGCGGTCTATGTATTATATTGTAATGCCCAATCAAGTCTTAGAGGAGTCAAGATGATTAGTATATGCATGTATTGCTTTCTCAGTGTTTGTTAATTGCCCTGCTGTAATTTGTTCACCCAGCATGTAATCTATCTTAAGGAGAGCCACCTCTAGTGAACTATGGATCCCGGTCCTTGTCTTTTATATTCAATCTACAATCTTTTACTGCTTTGTGTTTACTTTTTGCAAACTTTTACTTCTTTCCATTCGATACGTTTAATCCTTTGTTTTCCGCAAAACACGGTGAGATTGACAACCTCATCGCAAGTTGGGGACAAAGTTCTGTGGTTGTGTTGTGCAGGTCTCCACGTTGCTACTGGCACCGGTAGTGCGCCCTGCCAAAGCTCAGCTAGTAACACCTTTGTGGTGTTTCCTTGCTCCTACTTGTTTGATTAAACCTTGGTTTCATAACTGAGGGAAAACTTACTGCCGTGCTCATCGTACCTTCCTCTTGGGGTTCCCAACGAGCTCTACGTTGAAAGTCAAGCGCATCAAGATTTTCTGGCGCCGTTGCCGGGGAGTCAAGGACATCTTCACAAGGGGAGTCCCTCATAACCAATCTCTTTACTTTGTTGTTTTTGTTTTGCTTAGTTTCTTTTGCCTTGTTTGCTTTTTTTGTTCTTCAAAAACACAAAAAAATTAGTTTTACTTTTTTTGCTTTCTTATTTCAAAAACACAAAAAATTAAGTCTCCGATAGTTGTTGGTCTATTATTGCCTTGCTTTTTCATGCTTCCTATCAATGGTTGGTTTCTTTGAAACTGAATCTTATTGGCATGGTGGGTTTACGGAAGAACAAAAATATTATTATAAGGAACACCGCTTGTCACAAAAAGGAAAACACTTATGGGAACAAATTGATAAATTGAATACCATTGCTAGAAACGTGTGCTCTACTTACAATGTTACTTATTTCTTTGATAAATCTTGTTGCTGTAGGAGGTATAAACACCTCCCTTTTCAATGTGAGTATAATGATAATGTTACCATATCTTCTTACGTTAAAGGAAATTATGACTTTTATGATGTGGAACAAATTGAAGAATTTATTGCTTGGAAGGGTGCATTCGAACTAGCTTATTTGCTTGAAAATACTGATGATGCACCTTATAAATATGAGGTTTATGATATACTTAAATTTTTCTTTGATAACTACAAGGAAGAAAATGGATATATTCTTGAATATCTTAATAGATGCTCTCCACCAATGGAAGAGCCTAATGCCTTGCAGGAGCCTATGGAAGAAGAAATTGCTGAACTTGAAAGCTCATTAGATGAAAAAGAGGAGGAGAGTGATGAACAAAAGGAGGAAGAATGGACCTACCCATGCCTACCTTCTAATGAGAGTAACTCTTTACCCCTTACAATATTTGATTGTTCCCCATGCTTACTAAAGGAGGATGAATGTTATGTTCGTAAGGATTCTTTTGAAAATGTTTATAATAAAGCTCTAGTGCTTGTATATCATGAAAAGCATGCTTTATGTGATAGTTATATTGTTGAGTTTATTCACGAGGCTACTAAAAATTATTATGAGAGAGGAAACTATGGTTGTAGAAGTATTCATGGTATTGAAACACCTCTCTATGTGCTGAAAGTTTTGAAGTTATTCTCGTTTTATCTTCCTATGCATGTCACTTTGTTCTTTGTGAATTTACTTGCATATGAGATTCCTATGCATAGGAAGTGGGTTAGACTTAAATGTGTTTTGAATTTGCTTCTTGATGCTCTCTTTTACTTCAATTCATATTTTTTATGCGAGCATCTTCTCAAACTATCATGCCTAACTTAAAGGCGTTAAAGAAAAGTACTTGTTGGGAGATAACCCAAGACTTTTAGATGAGTCTTGGAAGTTATTACCTCTGTAATAACCTCTCCTTATCCTTTTTTATTTGCTTTTTGTGCCAAGAGTAACCTCTAATGAGAGTGAAGTAATGATTGGGAAAGTTGTTGTCCCGAAACAGATTTCTGTGCTTCACCATAAAAATTCCTGAGAGATCTCTGTACGTCGGATTGATCTGTAATGTTTTGTGCTTCTGACCCATGTTGTTATCTCACTTTCGTTAGCTCAACACTTTTTGATTTCAGCAACAGAAGATCTTCGAAAAAATTCGTCTTTACCTGCTGGTCTGTTTTGACAGATTTCTGCCATTTTCTGCATTTGCTTCTTGTTAGTTCCTTCTTGAGTTCTTTTGGGGATTTGAGCTTTTTGCGGGAAGTGCTACAGTAGCTAGTGTTCTAATGGAAGTTTATTTGCTGTTATAACTGAACCTTGAGACTTATTTATCTTAAGTGCACTAATGTTGCTAATGAGATTGTGTGAAGTTTTGTATGAAGGAAAAATTTCAGGTGTATGGAAGGAATGAGTAATAAGATGAAGGATAGAATAAAGCTCAAGCTTGGGGATGCCATGCGTGTCACCCCAAGAAATATCCAAGAAGTACAAGCGTCAAGCTTGGGGATGCCCAAGGCATCCCCTTCTTCATCAATAAAAATTCCAGGTTTCTTCCAAACGCTTCATTTTTATTGTTTCATGCACAGTTATGTTTTCTTGGAGCGTCTTCTTTTTCGTGTTCGTTTTGTTTTTTAATTTGCTTGGTTTGCTTAGTTTTCTGAATAAGTTGGTTGGACCCCCTCTTTCATACATTGGTTTGCAAATAGTTTGGTTTGGTTTGAAAAAGAGTACGAAAGTTCATGCTTAAGTGGTAAAGAGAGCTCGTTTTTGACTGTGGCCTATGCTTTGTCATGCCATGCTTGATATTGTTTTGGCTTTATGCTTAGTATTCTTTGATGTAGCATGGCTTGTTATAAACAATTGAGATTGCTTAATGTGCCTTGGATGAATCATGCGTTGTTTTAGCATATTAAAGCATAGTATAGTGGTATTCTCCTTTGATGCTTTATTTGGGTTGACTTGGCGCATGCTCACACCATGTTATGACTATCCATAGTCACCATAGCCTTTATGATCCATTAGTTTTCGACTTGTAGTATCACTTTATGCTTTGATCAATGATGTTTTGTCGCTCTGCATGATTATGGCCATTATTGCTCTCTTAGTTTCTCGCTCCCAGTCTTTTGCTAGCCACCACAACAAAGTATGAGTTCCACTCATGCATCCAACTCCCTAAACCAAGTTATTCCAAAGAGTCCACCATACCTACCAACTAGCTTATGTTATTCCAAGTATATTCATGCTTTTGTTTACCTTTCACTTGTTATGAGAAAACTAGTGATTAAACCTCTCACGAACTTGATGGCACACTTTACTTTTTTGCATCTAATAAACTTGAACCATTGTGTCCTTCTTTGTTGCGTATATGCTTGCGCTTTATAAGTTGAAATTAGCAGAACCATGTTTCATGGGGAACGCTTTCAACATTGCACTTGTACTTTGTACCCCGTTGATATCATGTTCTTTTGCTTACGGATCCTGGCGGTGTGAAATAAAAGTGGAACTTGTAAGATCATGGAGTTTGTATGTGTGTTAGAGAAACGCCTGGGCCGCTAGCCTAAGCCATGCCTAATCATGGTGGAAACTTGCAGCATCACCATAATGAGCACTCTATGAAGCATCCTCAATAAAAACCTATGCAAATAGCAAATAAAAAGATCGCTGAGATGCTCATTGTCTGCTTGCCTTGTCATTTTGATTATGGGAAAGCTCCCGTATCATGTGCAAGGGGTACCCCGTTGGCGGTTCTTAATGATACACATATACTTACAATGACAAGAGCTTACTCGTGACTGAATTTGAGTAGCATAAGGATCAGTCTTCGTAAGTAAGGGGCATGAGATTTCGGTTTATAACTTGTCAAGCATATCCTCTTAGTTGTTTCACTTTAACCTTAATCACCTTAAATATGCTTATGATAGGGGCAATGAGAGCTAAAAGCTATAAGTACCATAATTTTTGGAAGCTCTTTATGAGACTTGAATCCCTACTTCCTTTTACAAAAGGCCTTTCTTCCACCATTATATTGAGTCTCCACCTTCTATCTTTATGCACCTACTTTGAGAACATAGTGGCCATTCTTAGTTCTATGTGCATTGTCCCAAGACTAGTTGATTGATGCATAACTTGATATTGCTTGTTTTAAACTATTGTTTCTAGTCACTCTTATGAACTTTGAAGGT
The DNA here is from genome assembly GCA_910589775.1 of Avena eriantha. Classification (NCBI taxonomy): domain Eukaryota; kingdom Viridiplantae; phylum Streptophyta; class Magnoliopsida; order Poales; family Poaceae; genus Avena; species Avena eriantha. The sequence goes on along the minus strand of OU342744.1, from coordinate 204,526,990 downwards.
GTCCTATGCATTTATATTTGCTACTCTATTGAGGGACAAGCTGAATACTATTATGCTATGTTTTCTTTATGTCAAACAAACAAACGTCTTGCAAAGCATGTTATTCATGAATCTTTTGTTTGTACCTTTTTATGTTGCATCATAGTTTCTTTACCTATTGCTAGAACTTTGTCTTTCATGTTATGACTGAAGTACTATGATCCCAGCTTTGAATGTTTTGCAAATACTTTGATCAAGTCTTTGATGGTGCATGTCACCTTAAAAATAATTTATTTTTATCACTCACCTACTCGAGGACAAGCAGGAGTTAAGCTTGGGGATGTTGATACATTGCAAATGTATCTATAATTTTTGATGTTCCATGCTTGGTTTTATCAACTTTATTGTGTTTTGTTCCAACTTTGGAGTACTTTTCATATGATTTCTTGGACTAACCTATTAACAAGAGCCACAGTGCCAGCTGCCTGTTTTCTGCTGTTTTTGGTTCCAGGAAAGTCAGAAAATGAATATTCTCGGAATTTGACGGGACAAAAGCCAAAGTGCCTATTTTTCCGGAAGGGATCAAGTGCCAGAATACGAGACGGAGAAGGGCCAGGGGCCGGCCACACCACCTGGCCGCGCGACCAGGCTAGGCCCGCGCCAGGGGGTGGTGTGGTGGCTCCCGGCACCCCCCACGCCCTCTCCTTCTGCCTATAAGTTGCCCTCAGGACGAAAACCCTAAGTACCCGATCAAAAATCCACGAAAGAGTCTGTAGCCGCCGTCATATCCATCCCTAGATCGGGAGGGATCTGGAGCTCTTCCCGGCACCCTGCCGGAGAGGGGAATTCACCCTGGAGGCCTTCATCACCATGCAAGCCTCCGGTGTGATGCGTGAGTAGTTCATCCTTGGACTACGGATCCATGTAGTAGCTAGATGGCTGGTTTCTCCTCCTTTGTGCTTTCATGTTTAGATCTTGTGAGCTCCGTTCATGATCAAGATCATCTATTTGTAATTCATACATGTTGTCTTTGCGGGGATCCGATGGATATTGCGATGCTTTTCCAGATTGATTATTGATTCTATCATGTCTTTGTTATTTGAGATCTTGCATGCTTTCCATTGTTAGTAGCTATCTTGGCCAAGTAGATGCTAGCAACTCCAAGAGTTAGTATTTATGCTCAATAGTGGGTTCATTCCTCTGGTAATCTGGGGAAGTGACAGAAATCTCTAAGGTACTAGATGTGTTGTTGCTACTACGGAGAAAACAACAATCCTTTGTTCATAGAACAATCGTATTGTTTACTTTAAACACAGTTTGTTAAGCAATAATCTGTTGCTTGCAACTTAATACTGGAGGGGGTTCGGATGATAACTTGAAGGTGGATTATTAGTCATAGATGCAGTTGGATGGGGGTCTATGTATTATGTTGTAATGCCTAATCAAATCTCAGAGGAGTCAAGATGATTAGTATATGCATGTATTGCTTTCTTGGTGTTTGTCAATTGCCCCGTTGTAATTTGTTCACCCAGCATGTTATCTATCTTAAGGAGAGCCACCTCTAGTGAACTATGGATCCCGGTCCTTGTATTTTATATTCAATCTACAATCTTTTACTGCTTTGTGTTTACTTTCTGCAAACTTTTACTTCTTTCCATTCGATACGTTTAATCCTTTGTGACGATGGTTTAACTCATCAATGCCCATTGTTATGGAATTGGGTTTTGGAGAAGGAGGGAGCGCTGGAGACATCTATCGGCTAGCAAACAAGCACACAGGGGACAAATGATTTACCCAGGTTCAGGCCTCGTAGAAGTCCCTACTCCTGCTTGTCTGCTCGTGGAATTATCGAAGGAGTCGAAAGTTACAATGGTGCGCAAATGCAATCTGGCGAGGGTTGTGGAAACTAGGGTTGCGTGCGTCCTCCTCGCCGCCCCCTCCTAGCCTTTATATAGATAGGCTGGGTCTCGGGTAGCAGGTCGAGTCGGTTACAAGTTAGGGTTTTCCCCTTCAAACTTTCTATCTTTAGCTTCTTCTTGCCCTTCAAGCAATCGAGAGTCCGCAGGTTACTCGAGTCCTTTCATCTGGGCCCTGGCGACACCGTGGGCCTGTACGTATTCAGACCGTATATACCAAGCTCGAGCACCTGTAGGGTATACCCATGTCAGTAGCCCCCGTGTATCCAGTGGAATCGCAGATTCGACTGGGTACTTTTTGAAGTCTTCGAGTGCCTGAGTGAGTACATTTTCGACTGCTTTCATTTATGTCATAGGGATTGTTGATATACGTGCCTGATATAGCCGAAGCATCGGTATCAGTTAACCACCTTAGGGTGAAACAACGTAATCTACTCGAACTCGAGTCCCCGGACTCGAATCTGGAAAAGTGATGGCGTAATTCGACTCAGGCCGCAGAGGTCTTACAGGAGTCGAATTCCAGTTATATGGGTGTGAGCACTTGACGCGTCCGTCAAGGCATGTTCATCGTGCCTGTAGGCACGGATACATTTCTAGTAGTGCGCAGTTAAATACGTTGCCAGACCTTATTCAGGTCTTACCTTCACGCTGTAAGCGCGACATCCGAATTTTATCATCGCGGAGATGATTCGGGCGACCCAGGAGACGTAGTCTCTTTGTAGGGAGAATTATGAGGCGGTGTCGCCGTGATCTGCGAGTGCGGATGTAACACACCATTTTTGTGCAAATAATCACAGGGTGCGCGACCAGCGCTCCCTATGGGAGTAGCCCCCGAGTGCCTGGTGTAGTCGAAGACTCAGGCAGGGACTAAAGAAATTTTGCGATTGCTGTCGTCTTTGCTTGTTTGTTCCAGTCGAAATTGGTTCCGGTGCTCCCTATGGGAGTAACCCATGTCCATGGTTGAACCGTGTTTCGAGTGGTTGGGTTTGATTGTGATTGCCCATATTCCTGCAATATGAAAAGAAAAACGTAGGGTGCGCGGTCAGCGCTCCCTATGGGAGTAACCCCTAAGTGCTTGGTGGAGTCGAAGACTCCATGAAGGACTAAACTAGTCGAAGTTTTCCACTGCATAGCTTTGATGACATCAGTGCTGACGTTTGCATGATCTTAGTTGTCCGCGTGAGCGAGTTTGACGGGACGTGACAAGCGGTGGGTCCCACTTTCTGAATTTGATTTGACTAGGCGTGCGTAATCTTATTATTAACTGTGCCTCCTCGATTTCCGTGCGTAATGGAAGCAGTGGAGGGACGGTTCGCGCTTCCTCTTCTCCACGTGTCGAGCGCGATGCGTGCCACGCGTCCAGTAGGGTTTTTGTGAGCCGTTGGATTGCATCTCCTAAGGGTTAAGTAGCGATGCTACGGCGGTAACTTTCCATCTGCGCTCTTTTCTTCCTTGCTTCCATAGCCATTGCTGCTGCTCATCTGCTTTCCCTGCGCTCATCTCCTCCTCAGCTCTAGACCACCTCTGCTCGTTACCAAATTATTTCCTGCGCTCTCATCGCCGCCGCGCAATGGGAAAGAAGAAAGGAGGCGCTGCCGCTGAATCCGTGGCCACCGTTGCCGCGACGAAGAAGAAGGGTGGCCCCGCTGCTGCGGGCACCAGTGCCGCCGCCGGCGGGAAAAAGAAGGTCGCGGGCACCCGCGTGACCAATGGCGTGTGGTGCCCCTCTATCACCAAGGCGTCGGATCTCCATCTTCTTTGCCAAGACGGAGTTATTTCCGCTGTAGTCGCTGATGCGCGCGTCCCCAGCGGTGAGACCATTCCTGTGCCTCCCGCCGGTTTTCGAGTGATGTTTTTTGCATTCATCATTCGCGGTCTTTCTTTGCCTCTCCACCCCTTTCTTAGGGGTCTCCTTTGTTTTTACGGGCTCCAGCTCCATCAGCTGTCCCCAAATTCAATTCTCCAAATCACCTGCTTCATCACTCTTTGCGAGTGTTGGCTCGGAATCGAGCCACACTTTGGCCTTTTCACGCGCTTATTTAAACTGAAGCGTCAGTCCGCATCTGGCTCTCTAGTTTACGACGTAGGTGGTTGTGGAATCCATGCCGACCCGTCCGCCACCTACTTCGACATCAAGCTCGCCAAGTCCGTCCAGGGATGGAGGGACAAATGGTTTTATGTTTGCAACCAGAAGGCCAAGGACGAGCATTTTGGACTCGTGCCTTTCGATCTCGTGACTCCCTGCAAGAAAATGCGTTCTTGGAAGAACGTGATCATGCCTTCCGAACTCGCGGAGACAGATGTGCTATATCAACGCGTCTGTGACCTCGAGAGTCGCATAGGCGCAGAAGAGGGAGGTTGCGCCCTTTTTCGGACTTGGTTGCGTCATCGCGTCCAGCCTCTCCAGGCTAGAGTCCATCCCATGTTTCAATGGGGTGGTGCTGATGATGCCACTCGCGTGTCTGCCGATGGCATGTCCGTGAGTGAGGTAGATAAGAGGGTGCGTCTGGTCACCAAGTACACATTCAAGGATGTGCTTCCGAATGAGCCAGTCGTTCCTCCTTTCGATGCTTCGAATCCTCCTCCTGAGGTATAGTTGTGCTACGCAGTAGCTTATTTTCGCGATTGCTTTTCTGTTGCTTACTTGCTCCTTTTTCTCATCTTTGCTATTTGTATGCAGGATTGGGCGGTGTCTCCTTGTATGCCTCCTCTCCCTGAGGGTATTATTCCTCGGGAAGCTTTAGAAGAGGACGAGTCTGAGTCGACTGTCCCTTCTAATGTGGAAGAGGAAGCCCCTGAGTCCGAGAGCCCGGATACTCGCAAGCGTTCACGCAGCGAGGATTCTGACGCGTCGACTCCTTCGGCTCCAAAAGGCACGGCTGTTGGCGCGGAGTCGCCAATTCCAGCCGTTCCTGTGAGGTCTGTGGCACCGTCTTCTCGCAAGAAGATGCGATTGCCCAAGGAGTCTTCGTCGGAGTCGGCGGAGGCCACATTTGATCTTGACAAATTTGACTGGTAAGTTTGCGAGTTCATTCATTCTTCTCTGTTTTCTTCTTGCTGGCTTTGCCCTGGAGTTTGCCTTTTCTCAATGCGGATTTGGTCTTGCAGTCAAGAGGCGTCATCATCTTCTAGAGACGTCGAGTTTTTGAAGGAATCGGGAGTCGCGACCTCAAGGGCCAAGGTAGAGGTCGAGCGCGCTCCTTCTCCTCCGGCGGCGACCCACTCTGGGCACAATTCTTCGAGCTCTCCTCACATAGGGGAGCATCGAATAGTTGCTTGGATGACGGTTCAGCAAGCTTCTTCGGAGTCGCTAGAGGACCATGTAAGTATATCTTTCCTTCTTTTTTAATGTGGCAGTCAACACCTTCTGTTGCCCTCTTCTTACTCCCTGTTTTGTGTGACAACTCCTTGTAAAGGAAGCCGCGCAAGTGGCGGAGCAGGTTATGGCGATGGGTCACCAGCATGCGATGCTGGAGACGCGTCACCGCGTGGTCGAAAATGAGTGCTTCCACGCTTATTCTTTTCATCTTCTCTCTATTTTGGTATATTCGAATGATAGCCAATTATCGACTGCCATGTAGCTGAGCATAACACTTTACTGTGCAACGTCGCCACATTGGAGAAGACATTGGCCGCAGCTGTGAAGGGGTGCGATGAGGCAATCACGGCTCGTGATGATGCCTAGAAGCGCGAAGAGGATCTGCGCGCCTCCTTTGCGGCAAGGGAAAAGTTGTTCGAAGAGCAACTGTTCTCAACCACCAAGGCCCTCTCAGGTACCTTTACTGGTAGATATTTTATTGATGCTCCTCTCTGCTTCTAGAGTTTTGCCGGTGGCACTAGAAATTTGATCCATGTATTTTCGGTGTAGATGCTGGCGACTTGAGTTTTGACCCGCAGGCCCTTCGTCGTGATGACGCTCTGGCCGGCACGGTATCCGCGGTCGAGGACCGAAGCGCCGCCATCCAGGATACATTGTCCAAGGCCAAGGTCGCCCTTAGTCGCCTCCGGGAGGAGTTGATGCCAAAGGCTGAGCAGGTCGATAATATGGACGAGCTGGTGGAGTCACACGCCGGGGGTGTGCCTGCTACTTACAAGAACTCCCTCCGGGCGGCTGGTGCGACGATGTCACTCACCATGGTGCAAGCCCACAGAGTCGAGATAGATCCCTCTGCGGTGTCGAAGACGATGCCTGTTGGCACGGATGGTCAGCTGGTAGTCTTTGCTCCCTTTGCGACTGCCTGTGCCAAATATGGCCATTCCTTGATTAATACCGTTGCCAAGTATTCGGAAGAGCTCCAAGGTGCTAAGAAGGCGGCGAAAGCTTCGGCCTCAGGGGCAGGCGGAAAGTCAGTGGCGTCTGATACTGCCATGGACTTGATGAAGCCCCCGAAGGCATCGAAGTCGAAGAAGCTAGCTGCTCCGTAGTTAGCTTTTGTAATAGATGATGAATTATCCTTTTGGTCTAAGAACATGCCTGCTGGAGAGTGTGCTTGTGAATATTTATGCTTATCCTGAATGCACATGTTCCCCTTGGCTTTGTGTTAATTTGGTCACCTTATTTGCTTCTGTCTTGACTTGTGGTAGGGCACATCGAGTGGTCCCGTAGGGGGAACCCAGGACTCACCATCTCTTGATGAGACAGTGGCACCGCCGCGCTCCAGGGTAGAGGAGCTGTCCTTGCTGTCGCGACTTCGTGACCGCGTGAAGTAGCTGGAGCGTGAGTTGCCCCTGATCCGCGGTAACGCAGATGTGTGGAAGTCAAAGGCGGAAAAAGACGCCGCCCGCGAGCAATATTTGCTTGGCGAGGTGACGCAGCTGGGCGACCAGTTTAAGTGTTAGTTTGCTCGTCCTCATCTTTTCCTTTGTAGTTAGTCGCAATGGTACGTTGTACTCATGCTATTGGTGCTGCTTCGTGTAGTTGTTAGCGCACACCATCCGCAGGAGGAGAGGGATAGGATTGCCATCCGCCTTCATGGTCTCACCCAGGAGCAACTTCAAGAGAGTGGATACTTCTGGGTGGATCATGATCGTGCGACTGCATTGGCGACCCTGCAGGATCACGCTTCGCGAGTGCTGCTCTTCCTGAAGAAGTCGCAGTCATGTTTGAAGAATATCTATCGGGCGATGTTCCCGTTGGATGACACTCCATCAAGCCTGTTGGCTCTCCTGGCCAAATTTCAAGATATGTCCGCGGTTCGCGAGTGCGTGAGGCAGCAGTTGGTGGCTGGTGCCTAGGCTGCCCTCTCGATGGTGCGATTGCACATGCCTGACGTGGATGTCGCTGCCGTAGCTTCTAGTCTGCCAGCGCCGCCAGCCGGATCTGCTTGGAATATGGTGCCGCACTATCAAGCGGTGGACCGCCTAGCAGAGGAGATTGTCGACTTCTTCGAGGAACAAACCAATGTTCTTCTGTTGCAGCAGTAACCAGATTTGTGTCCTGCATATAAGTGTATTTGTGCTGTAAAGTTCATATATATTTTGTAGATAATTCATTGTCAAACGTGTATAAACAACTTTGTTAGCGTGAGGTGCGTTGCACTATGCGAGTCCTTTTCGTTAGCCTGGCCATCCCTTTGTCAACCTGCCAGGTGCGTTGCAGCTGGGTTGGGTTTTCATTAAGGGGTTTGATTGATGTGCCAGCTACTCAGGATATCGCGTTTATTGGTTCGAAGAACGGATATACGTAGGGTGGCGCAGCCCCCGAGTATAAAATTGACAGAAGTGAAAGAAAACACAGAGTTTTGGGGCACTTAGCTTTTATTTATTTGGAGAACAGTACGAGGTACAATGTGTGGCTAAGTAGCCTTGGCTGGGTAGCCTTATTTGCGATGTAAAAGTAAAGAACAGCTAGGGGTAGAAGCGTCGCAGTTGTGCGACCTTCCAAGGGTTGGAGTATGCGACTCCTGTCTCTAAGTCTTGAAGGCGATAGGCGCCACCTGGGATTACTTCTGTAATCTAGTACGGTCCTTCCCAGGGGGACGTGAGCTTGAGATGCCCCTGCTGCTTCAGTCGCAGGACCAGGTCACCTTCGACGAAGGATCTGGGGCGAAGCCTTCTACTGTGGTAGTTGCGCAGGTTCTGCTGGTAGATCGTGGATCTTTTTGCGGCGATTTCTCTTGCCTCGTCGAGGAGGTCTACGGAGTCTTCGAGTGCAAGAGATGACTCTTGTTCGCTGTAAGCGACTATGCGCGGCGCCTTGTACCTTAGTTCGGCAGGTAGTACCACTTCTGCTCCGTGCACCATAAAGAATGGCATGTAGCCTGTGGCGCTGTTTGGAGTTGTACGTAGGCTCCAGAGTACGGATTGGAGCTCATCTGGCCAGAAACCCGCGGCTTGTTCGAGTGGTCGAAGGAGTCGTTTCTTGATGCCGCTGCAGACGAGCCCGTTTGCCTTTTCTACCTGACCGTTGGTCTGTGGATGCGCGACTAAGGCGTAACTGATGTTGATCCCCTGGTTTCCGCAGAATTCTTGGAACTCTTTGGATGTGAAGTTCGTCCCGTTGTTAGTGATGATGCTGTGCGGCGCGCCGAAGCGGTAGACGATGGATTCGAAGAACTTGACCGCACTATGCCCTGATTGCTTGGTCACTAGCATGGCCTCAATCCACTTGGTGAACTTGTCAACTGCTACCAAGAGGTAGACGTAGCCTCCTTGCGAAGACCGTGGGAGCTTGCCCACCATGTCGAGCCCCCATTGTGCGAAGGGCCAGGCCAATGGAATAAGCCGTAGTTCTACGCCTGGTGCTTGTGGCTTGTCCGTGAATCGCTGGCAAGCGTTGCACTTTTGGACTATGTCCTTGGCATCGCGCATGGCCGTGGGCCAGTAAAATCCAGCTCGTAGAGCTTTGGCGACGAGGGCGCGACTACCGGCGTGGTGCCCGCAGGTCCCCTCATGGATGTCGAGAAGGACATCTCTTCCATCGGCCAGGGAGACGCATCGTTGTAACACGCCTATGATGCTACGTTTATACAGTTCGCCGTTGATAACGGCGAATGCCTTGGAGCGTAACGCGATGTGTCGTGCGTCTGTTGGGTCGTCCGGTAGGCGCTTGCTGAGGAGGTACGTAATGTACGGCTGTGTCCAGGATTGTTCGATCATCAAGACACTCATTGGTCCTTCGAGTCCTGTGTCTGGCTCCAAGTCATCGAGTGCCATTGGCTCATTGGGTGGCGTAGCCCCCGAGTCTGTTGCTGCGCTTGTTTTTTTCACTGCGGCCTTTGGCTTGATGGAGCGTTCGCAGATGCGCTCGAGAAATACCCCAGGTGGTATGGGGGCACAGGTGGAGCCTATGTTGGCGAGTGCGTCCGCCTCCTCGTTGCTTTCGCGACCTACGTGTCGCAACTCGCAACCATCGAAGTCCCCTTTGAGTGTATCATAGAGGTCGCGGTACGCGATCATGTTGTCGTTCAGTGCATCGCACTCGTGCATTGTTCGGTTGACGACCAGCTTGGAGTCGCCATATATAATGAGCCTCTTTGCGCCACAGGCTTTTGCCATCCTCATCCCGTGCAACAGGGCCTCGTATTCAGCTTCGTTATTTGAGGCTGTGAACTGCATTCGCAAGATGTATTTCAGCTTGTCCCCTTGAGGTGATGTCAGTATGACACTTGCTCCTACTCCATCTTTCTGCTTGGACCCATCGAAGTGCATTGTCCAGAGGTAGGACATATCTGGCTTGTCCGTAAGCTGGTTCGCCATCTAGTGCACGAGGAAGTCAGGGAGAACTTGTGACTTGATTGCGTCACGCTTTTCGTATGTGATGTCTCGTGGAGACAGTTCGATTCCCCAAAGCGCGACTCGTCCCGTGGCGTCGGGGTTATTGAGGATATGTCCCAATGGGGAGTCGCTGACTACCACGATTGGGTGTTCTTGGAAGTAATGGCGCAGTCGCCGGGCAGTCATGAAGACGCCGTACGCCAGCTTCTGGTAGTGCGGGTACCCCTGCTTTGTTGGCGTGAGGACCTCGCTGAGGTAGTATACCGGGCGTTGTACGCCATGCACCTTGTTTTCCTCTGCCCGCTCGACGACGAGCACTGTACTAACCACTTGGTTGGTAGCGGAGATGTACAGCAGTAGTGGTTCCCTTTCTCGTGGAGTCACCAGTACTAGCGAGGTGGATAGTAGGCGCTTGAGATCTTCGAATGCTTCTTGCGCTTGCTTGGTCCACTCGAATTTGTCAGCTTTGCGGAGGAGCTGATAGAAGGGCAGTGCCTTTTCTCCCATTCGACTGATAAATCGACTGAGGGCCGCGATTCGTCCAGCTAGTTGTTGGACGCCTCTTATGTTCTTTGGCTTCTCCATGGCCAGTATGGCCTTTATATTTTTCGGGTTTGCCTCAATCCCTCTCGCGGAGATGAGATACCCGAGCAGCTGCCCAGATGGTACGCCGAAGGCGCATTTGTCTGGATTGAGCTTAACCTGGTAGCGATCGAGATTGGCGAATGTTTCGCACAAGTCGTCGATTAGAGAGGCTTCCTCTTTGGTTTTGATTACTATGTCGTCGACATAGACTTGGATGTTGCGACCCAATTTCTCCTTGAGGCAAGCCTGCATGCACCGCTGGTAGGTGGCTCCCGCGTTTTTTAGCCCGAAGGGCATTGTGTTGTAGCAGAACACACCGAAGGGCGTTGTAAACGCGGTCTTCTCCTGGTCTTCCTCCTTCATTCGAATTTGGTTATAGCCTTAGTAGGCATCGAGGAAGAAGAGGCGCTCGCATCCAGCAGCGGAGTCCATGATTTGATCGATCCGTGGTAGCAGGAAGTGATCTTTTGGGCAGTGCTTGTTTAAAGAAGTGAAGTCCACGCACATCCGTAGGATGTCCGTGTCCTTTTTTGGCACCAGCGCCGTATTGGCGACCCAAGTGCTTTCCTTGATCTCGCGTATGAATTTGGCCTCGAGGATTCTGTTGATCTCCATTCCGACTGCCTGTGCTCGTGGCTCAGACAGTCGCCTGATTATTTGCTTGACTGGCCTTGCGTCGGGGTTGACGTTGAGTACGTGCTCGGCGAATTCCCTGGGAACTCCTGGCATGTCCGCAGGACACCAGGCATAAATTTCCCAGTGCTCACGGAGGAATTCGACGAGCGCGAGTTCCTATGCGGGACTCAAGTTGTTGGCGATGAGGGCCGTTTTGGTGGGATCTGTCGGATGGACCTGCACCTTCTTTGTGTGCACAGATGAGTCGAAGGAGAGATCAGGTGAGCTTGGCCTACTAAGGGGAGGCAGACTGTTGTCTGTCGTTTCCTTCAATCGCGCGAGCTCCTCCTGCATGCCGAAGGACTGGGAGATTCTGTTGAATTCCCTGTCGCAACTGTTAGATCGCTCAAAGCTCCCGCTGATCGTGATGATGCCGTTGGGACCTGACATTTTCATCTGCAGGTAGGCGTAGTGGGGTACCGCCATGAACCTAGCGAACGCGACACATCCGAGGATGCAGTGGTATTGTGAGGGCCAGTCGACGACCTCAAAGTCGATGCGCTCGCGCCGGAAGTTCTTTGGCGTGCCGAATATGACGTCGAGGTTGATTTTGCCCAGGGGTATACGCCTTTCCCTGGGACAATGTCATGGAACGTTGTGTCCGATGCCTCCAAGCAGGTTAGAGGGATCCTCATTGCTCGCAAGGTACTCGCGAATATGAGGTTGATGCCGCTTCCGCCATCCATGAAGATGCGACTCATGTCGAAGCCTCCAATTTGCGCCTCGAGTACGAGGGGGCAATGACCTGGGCGAGGTACTTGGAGGTGGGTGGTCGTGTTTGTCGAAGGTAATGCACGACTCACTGCCACAGAGGTACTCCGTGGTGGATGGTGGCGAGTGTGTGGCCAAGGAGACTTGACGAGTGATGGCTTTCTGCACCCTGTTGGAGGGGCGCCCCTTTTGGATCATCATGGTACCCATGGCCCGTAGGTACGGTTCTCCTCCGTGGTGCTGGTCCGGTGCAGCTCCGTTTTGGGGGTGGCCCCGGTGGTGGTGGCGGTGCACCATGTGCCACGGCGCCTGGAGCGGCTCCGTATCCTCTTTCGATTGTGTTGCGGTTCATCCGAACCAATCCCTCATGTAGCTTGAGGAATTCGCGGCAGTCCTTGATGAGGTGGCTGGACTTTCTCTTGTCGTCATGCTTGTCGATGTAGAAGTGTACCTTGCATGGCCTGACAGTTTTTCCTCGATGGACGTCGCGGGTGTCTCGTCGCGAGTGCGGCGTTGCCACACTTGCGTGGTTTTCCCGGAGTAGCGGTATCCGCCGCTGCGGTATCCGTTGTTGCGGTTGTCGTCGCGTCTATCGGCGTAGCCGGCTGCGACCTTGTTGACGTCGTCACGGTCGTCGTAGATGCGCATGCGACGTTTGCCTCGGCGGTCGCGTCTACGTTCGAGTTCTGCCTCCTCGTCGGAATGAGCACGGTTCTTCACCGAATCTTCTCCATCGTCCCACCGATTCGCGATCACCATCAGGTGGTCGATGGTCTGGGGCTTCGAGCGGCCCAGCTCCTCCCTAAGCTCTAGACGGCGGACGCCACCATTGAATGCATCAATCGTGCGGTCCTCCAAGATGTTTTCCGCGGAGTTCTTGATGATGGACCACCTTTGGATGTATGAGCGCAGCGATTCGCCAGATCTTTGCTGGCAGCATCTCAGTTCTTCGATTGATGCGGGTCGTTTGTACGTGCCCTTAAAGTTGCGCACGAAGCTGTAAACTAGCTCATCCCAACTGCGAATGGATCCGCGTGGGAGGTTATTGAGCCATGCTCGGGCGGCGCCCTGCAGCTGTAGCTGCAAACATTGCATGGCAGTACTTCGAATGCCTCCGTGGAGCCTGACGGAGGAGATATGATCCTCTAGCCAGATTTTAGGGTCTTGTAGACCGTCGAATTTCGGATTCTCCGACGGAAGTTTAAACCCTTTAGGCATTCGCTTCTGCCTAATGGATCTGCTGAAGCATCTGGCGCCGCAGAGCTCCCCATCTTCCTCTTCCGAGTCAGTCGACCGAGCACGTCGTGCCCTTGACTTATCAATCTTGCATTGTGTGAGGTCGTTGCACGCATTGTAGTCGCGATCATGTCGCTGTGAGCGACGGCGTCGAGACAGGTCGTGATTGTCATCGCTGGATGAGGGCGAGGAGTAGCGCTTTGCTAGAGTTTTTCCCTTTTTTGGATCTGGTACCGGCTCCTTGTCGAGGGCGGCCTCGATTAGCCCCAAACCCGCGATCGTAGATCGGTGCATGGCAGTTCGGGGATCTCTAGCCGGTGGCTGGTTGTTGAGGATGTACATGGTGGCTGCTGTCACCGTAGCCTGCGGCGTCCTGGGGACCACGTTGCCTCTCGTGTCGACTATCATAGAGCCAAAGTCGAGGACTTTCGTGGTGTCTATGCGCTCTTTTTCGGTGAGGTGAGCCATTCGCGACTGCCTCTTCTTGGCGAGGTACTCGTTGCCTCGTGAGGAGGATCCTCCGTAGGAGGAGAGCCCAGCGCGACGAAGGCTCGACTCGTCCGCCGCCTTTTTACGCGCCTCAAGTTGCGCGATTGCTTGTTTTTGGCGCGTGAACTCTTCTTTTAGGAGCCAGTGGTAGCCCATCAGTGGTTCCTACGGGGACCCAAGGGGTAGAGCTGCACCTCGTAGGGCTTCGCAGCAGCGCTCCCACTCTTGCTCGTTGAGCCTGATTACGACGCGTTCGCCGGTTTGCTCATTGATTATGCTGGGAGGTTTGACTGCTCCCCCGTTGGCGCCGTTACCGCCGTTGCCACCGTTGCCACCATTGCCACCGTTAGGTGGATCGGCGCCATTGCCGGTGTTACCGCCGTTGCCACGATTGGCGGAGGTGTCGCCTGCATTAATGACGGCGCACATGAAGTGATTGGGGAAGCTGCTGCTTCCACAACTTTCAGATTCGGAACCGTAGGTTCCATCTTCTGTGGCCAGATCGCTTAGATCGGAGTCGCGACTACTGTCCCTGATCGTGTTCCCGACTGCCACCGGAGCATTGAGCTCGCTGAGGGTGCCGATCTATGGAGGGAACCATGATGCCGGGGAAATCGTCGGTGATGTCGGTTGATCAGGCATGCGAAGCGTGCCCATCTGACCAACTTGGAAGCGGAAGCTCCCAATTGCCAGTCTAATTCCATCGCCCACGGATTCGAAGGCCGGGCGAGTGGCCGGCGTGTGGACGGTGAAGTCGAAGGCACCGAAGAGCTGGCGAATCTCCGCTGTTGCAGAGTTGTAGATCGCAGTTGATGGGGCCGAAGAAGCCGCAACATCAGCACTCCCAGTTCCCACAGACGGCGCCAATTGACGAGGGTTTAACTCATCAATGCCCATTGTTATGGACTTGGGTTTTGGAGAAGAAGGGAGCGCTAGAGACATCTATCGGCTAGCAAACAAGCACACAGGGGACAAAGGATTTACCCAGGTTCAGGCCTCGTAGAGGTTCCTACTCCTGCTTGTCTGCTCGTGGAATTATCAAAGGAGTCGAAAGTTACAATGGTGCGCAGATGCAATCTAGCGAGGGTTGTGGAAACTAGGGTTGCGTGCGTCCTCCTCACCACCCCCTCCTAGCCTTTATATAGATAGGCTGGGTCTCGGGTAGCAGGTCGAGTCAGTTACAAGTTAGGGTTTTCCCCTTCAAACTTTCTATCTTTAGCTTCTTCTTGCCCTTCAAGCAATCGAGAGTCCGCAGGTTACTCGAGTCCTTTCATCTGGGCCCTAGCGACTCCGTGGGCCTGTACGTATTTAGACCGTATATACCAAGCTCGAGCACCTGTAGGGTATACCCATGTCACTTTGTTTTCCGCAAAACGCAGTGAGATTGACAACCACATCGCAAGTTGGGGAAAAAGTTCTGTGGTTGTGTTGTGTAGGTCTCCACGTTGCTACTGGCACCAGTAGTGCGCCCTGCCAAAGCTCAGCTAGTAACACCTTTGGGGTGTTTCCTTGCTCCTGGTTTGATTAAACCTTGGTTTCATAACTGAGGGAAAACTTACTGCTGTGCTCATCGTACCTTCCTCTTGGGGTTCCCAACGAGCTCTACGTCGAAAGTCGAGCGCATCAGTCTCCCGCGGACGGTATGACTTAGGTAGTACGGAAGGAAGAGGAGTCACCAAATTTAAGGTATACACCAAGTTACGGCTTGGGTATGCGCGTGTACGAAAGGAAGGACTATGGCTGGGAGCCACATACGCGTTGCCGGGGAGATCAACCCAAGAGGAAAAGCATGCCTTTGCTAGTGTAGACAAATGAAAGGTTAGGTTTGATTATCCGGACCCCCATCTACTGCGGTAGTGGGCCGTGGTTGTATCCTGGCGGATGTATTGATTCTTCTGGGTAAAGTGTGCAAACTCTGCAGAGTATAACCTATTTGAATAGCCGTGTCCACGGTCAAGGACGGTTGTAAAGGTGTTGGCTAGGAGTACCCAAACTGTGCTTGTTTGGGAAACAAGTACAAAAAGGACGAAGGTTCCGGGGGAACCCGAGTTCGAAGGTATTGTTTTGACCCGAGGGGTCGAAAAGGTTTGAAAAGGGTTTTAACTACAAAACTATTTTCAAAAACTCTTCTTCAACAAAGATATGGAGATGTCTTGATTTATAAAACAGAAGCATGTTTTCAAACTCTTTTTCAACAAAGATATGGAGATGCCATATTTTCAAAGTTAGCTTAGGCTTTTCAAAAGCAACTCCCGATAGAGCTATCTCGCCACAGCCACACTTGCATTTCCCTTGTTCACTTATCCCGGTGGTTTGCGAGTACATTCAAAAGTACTCACGGCTGTGTCCTTGGCTATTTACTTGGCCAGACTTTCAGGAGATTAAGGTGACGTCCAGCGAGCTAGGCCATCTTCCCAGTCAGCTTCCTGTAGGTTGAGGCACGATTGGGCTCTGCGCTTGGCGATGTTCCGCTGCTATTGATGATGTAGCCATAATGGCACTTATGTAAGTCTTGTATTTTCGTTATGTTTCGGATGTTGTAATGCTACCAGTCGGTTATGTTCCACGGCTCACTGATCATGGGAACGTGGAAATATGCATAACAGGGATTTCTCGGATGAATAATCCGGGGAGCCCACAGACTTGGTATCAGAGCCATCCTGACTGTAGGAGACCTTAGTTTAGCATGGACGTTAGACAGGAAACGACAAACCTATTTTCCAAAAGACAAAGGAGAAAAGTTGACTATTTGCAAAAGTGCTTATATCTTCTCCCCCTCTGAGTTTGAAAACCACTTGAATTAAAATGATTTCCTAAGCTTAAAAATCCTGCACACCTGTCACTAACCCAACCTGAACCTAAACCCTTATGTAGATGGCCTCCTTCCGCTCCGAGCGCATCATTGTCAGAGACAGTTTCTAGCCCTTTGAAGAGCAACTTCACAACCTACTGAAGATAGTCAAGAGGCCCCTGCCAACTATTGAAGGAACCGAACTTCCTCGCAGTAACACCAATGTGATGCAATGGGTGATCAAGGTTGTTATTCCTTCCCCCGATGAGGACACCTTGCCCACAATCTTCACTTTCCTCGACAGCAACTGGGTAGATGGTGTGGTGCGAGCCATACAGCAAATCATGGCACGCCTCTACAAGATCCACAAAGACGAGTTAAAAGATACTCCCTACCACTTGTTCGGAAAGAGAGACGAAGATGGACTACCTACTGAGTCTTTCCTCACCTGCTGCATTGGGAATCAGCTGGAGAATATGGAATACCTACTCCAACGTTCCCAGGAAGACCTTGACAAGGCCAGACGCGAGAATCTGCTTCTAAAGATGGATATCAACCACCTCCGTAAGCGCGAAAGGAGTCTTCAGGCCACCAATGCCCGCTTAGCAAGGAAGTTGATCATTGAAGTACCTCCAACCCCTGAAAACGAGAACCCCGGGACTGACGACGAACTCTCCTTCCTCAATGAGTACCACCCGATCGTCCAGTCACCCACGCCAACCGAATCAACATCCAACCATGCACCATGGGAAGGCACCACCCTCACCTTCATCGAAGACGAGTTGAATATCCCTCAAACCCTAGAGGACCTGTAGTAGTTGGAGACCCCGAAGCTATCCAGGACCCCGCAGATGCACCCTCCGAGTAATCACCCCACGTCGTGGTACTCGCCCATCTAGCAATAGGGTAGAGTCATGTATTGTCCCTAGACGCGTTTTGTAATTCCTAAGTACTATTAGCACCCTCAGGTGTAGATTTGGTTGGTATGTAATGACTTCCTTGATTGTTATGCTTGCTTGAATTGTTCCTTCTTGCGTGTTTTACCCAAGTCGCTGCATCAGACCCAACCCGAATCCTCTGCCACCAATAAGACCTCCCCCCCTAGGATGGCCATGAAGGCCTGAAGCTCGAAGAAGGCATGTAACCGCTGCTGAGACGAAGGGCACCCAGCCTTCAGATGTTCTGACAACTGCCCCAACTGCAGAGAACCTCATTCACCCAAAGCTTGCCCAACTCGACTTATCACTTGTTTCCTCTATGAAGGCCAAGACCATGTCCCTATCAAATGCCCAATATATCCCCTCATTGGCAAGGCCTATCCACCTCCCGATGTCAGCCTAGAAACGTCATCAACTCGGCTACGACGGAAGAAGAACCTTTGCTTCACGTGTGGACTACCCAATCACTTCAGCAGAGAATGCCCCGAGAGAAAATCCACCAAGACTTACCTGGCAGAGAAGCTCGAAGACATCCAAGGTCCCCTTCCGCAGAAAATATGGTCACCCTACCGCTCGCTGCCGCGCAGCTCAAGACTGAAGATGGCCCTCGCCTTCCTAGGTGACAGTGCCTCATGGAAGTAGAGATCAAGAGAGAAGCCCTTAACCCACTCCAGGACTGCCGAACGGCAGCAAGTGTAGCCTGTTTTAACTAGCCCTTTTTCCCCGTGGAACGCCACCTGTGATGCTACCCTCTCTTAAGTCGATGTCCGCTACCTTAATAACCCTTGTGACTCTCCGACCTACCCAAGTCAAATCCTAAGGGGGAAAGACTGCATCTTTCCCGCAAAATGGATAACCTCTCTGCCCAACCCTGTGACCCGAAGACACCAATCTAGGAGCACAGACTTATCCCAGACTTTACAGACTTGGTCACATACTTGGATGTAATAAACCACTTAAGAGAAGCGCCGTAGACCCCTGCCGAAGGAAGATCCCCTCCCCGCAACCAAGGTGGAAGCCAGCTCGACCCTTGAGTCTCAAGAAGATTGGAGTTCCACCTCGCTATCAAGGTGCTTCCTTTCGAAGGCAAAGTCAGCAAGTTAGCCTGCAAGAAACTCCTAGAACTAACTCCGAGACAAATCCCCTAACCGTACTCTCCGGAATCTCGGGACGAGATTCTTTTAAGGGGGAAAGGTCTGTAACATCCCAATTTCAGCGACCCTGATTAGTTGCCCAGAATGCAAAAATCAGGGGGAACAAAAACTTTTTCTTGTGCTTTAGTACAGTGCTTGCTTGTTGTTTGTTTGCACCTATGCTTGAAGTGTATTTTAGGATACTCCTTACCTCACCCTCAGTTGACAAAAGCTATTTACCAAAACTATCTTGGCTTACTTAACATATTCTCAAACGTTCCGGCATTTCAAAATATGAGCCAAGATGCTTATGCAACCAAAACTATTTTGGTAGGATCTATTAACAAAACTATGGAGAGATATATAATACAATCTCCTTATGTTCTCAAGATAGAACACTCAACTAATCTTACCTCTAGTTTTCCCAAAACTCTTGTTCAAAGAATTTGAATTCTACTCTTGGTAGAGATACCAAGAACCCTCATCTTATTCAAAACTCAACCTCTTCAATGCCCCAACCTTACCTCCAAGCTAAGCTTGACGGTGACCCCTAGTAATAGTTGATTAGTGTATAAGATGAGTTGCCTTGATCTGCTGTCTGATGAGATGCTCTGATCTGCTGTTTGACTTGTTTGCTTAGGAAGTACAATGAGCTACCTTAGAAGCTCATCACTAGGATCAAGATGTTTCCCAATCCTCAATCCCTAAGCAAGAAAGCCAACCTTGTTATGATCCCTAGCCACCTGGTGATCATATAAAACCCTTAATCAGATCCATTCTGAGGACTTCCATTCTAGATGTTTCCAAGTCCTTAAGACCCATATCAAGCATGGATCTCTTCTACTAACTCTACACTTCCATATCACCCCTTTAGTAAAGCTCTGATACCTTGCTACTCCTCCAAGAACATTCCCTCTCATACTCTAGTCAAAATCCTCAAAACTGCCAAATTTGGCAAAGTCTAGCAGTAGTTTCAACATCACCTTTTTGAATGCCTCTTTTTCTCAAACCATGTGCATTTTTGGAAATGCACTTGAACCATCTTGTTAACCATCCTTAGGACTACTAAGGCCCACCTTGGACTCTGGTTAGATCCTCCTCCAACCCACTTGTCCATGATGGTTTCGCAAACAAGAAAATAACTTCTCCTGCAAAACTAGCCATCATACCAACTATGCTAGAAGCTCCCACAACCATCCAAACCCCTTTGGACCAACTCTCTACATGGTTGTGTTCTACTCCTTGATGTCTATCAAAACCTACTTCACTTGATCCAAGTGGATCTCTGTGTTGATTACACCCTCATGGTTTATAAGGCTTCATGACACTTTCTGCAGGGCAGGCTTAATTTCAACAAAGTTTGCCATCACTTCTAGATCACCTAGAATGCTCTTATTCAAACTCCTCCTGCTATGATCATATATATGACTTGGTATACTCACCCATCTATCCCTTGAACCAAGGTGAGCTCTGAGCTCCAACATGCAAGCATGTTTCGATGGTATAAAAATAACACCACCTTAGATCATCAACACCTTGTTTTCCATCCTTTTCAAGTTGGAATTTCATTCCACAAGGTTGCAAATGCTTGATACACCTTGTCCACCTCCCCTACCTTGAACCCCAATTTTTATCAATAATTATCCATAATTATTATGGCTCCAAAACTATTTAATTTCTTAAATAGTCAAAATCTCCAAAACTCCCTCAATAAAGGAAAGTTTGGTTTTTACCAAAACACTTCCCCAACCTTTGGCTCAAGTAAGTTCCATATATCATACCCTATCTTTCCATCTCAAAAGTAAGTATTTCTGAGAACCTTTATTATTTCTCTTTGACCATTTCCTTACATGGCTGAATTGGAATAATAATTGTTTTAAATACTTTAAATCCCCAATAAATCTTAGGAAAATTCCCCTAGGTGTGTATTCACATTTGGGACCCTTCCACCCCAAAATCCATCCCTGCCCAATGGAAATTTATCAAATGATCTTCTAAAAACCACCTCTGTCCTTTTTGAGTAAATGGATTTAAGTGGACTTAAACTCCATATAAAAATCCCCAAGAAATCCTATGAGTCTACCTTGACCTCCTCTGCTCGCCAATACCATTTTTCTCCTCTGGCCCAATACAAATAATTGGACTTCCTTCACAACCATCTATTAGATTAATAATTGTCCATTAAGCAAACCACCACTCTAAGCACTTCCTTTTTCCAGCAAATATTAATCAATGCGTATCCTTACCACCTTGACACATCCTTGGTCGACCACCACTGTAGCACCACCCAACAAATTACCCAATTGTGCCTTGTACTAGTGGTAAGAGAAAGAGATAAACACCAATCTTACAAGGATTTTGTCCATTAATCACCACAGCTCCACTCTCTGGCCCTACACGACCCAATTACCATCCTACCCCTCTCCACCGTCCCCTGGACCAATCCCTGGCCAGCATTGCTCTCCCCCTTGTCCTAGATGGTAAACTACCTCACCCACCCCCCCTTGGTATAAAGTCAGCAGGCCACCCCCAGCCAGCCCCCTGCCCTCATTTGCCCCCTCTCACTCTCACTTACCTCCCCAAGCACCACACCCTCTCCCCCTTCCCTGTGTTATCCGAAGGAAGGAGAAGAGGAGAGCTTCGGCCTCCTCACCAAATTGAGCAAGGCATCTTCCCCTCCCCTCCATTTCTTTTGCATGACAGCCCACGAGCTCACCTTGCTCTCCGGCATCTAATGGTGCTCTCCTTTTTGCCCAGGACCCTCCTCTCCGCCGTCGCCGTCGAGCTCCAACGAGTCTACTCTTGGCCGCCGTCGCACGAGCTTCTTCCAGGTGGCAAACTACATCGTGCCGCCCTCCGATCTGCTCAGCGTCGTCGACCGCGTCGCCGTGCACCCTCCGCGCCGCCTCCCGGGCCCTCTGGTGAGCTCCCCTCCTCTCCCTTCGGTGAGCTAGGGTTCTGTCCCCGATGCTCTGTCGCTACGACGATGATGAGCGTGGGCCGTCCATCGCACCTCAAGCGAACGGCTGAGATCCGCCGGTACCGCTTCGGCGTTTTCCCCCGCTGACCGCCGGGCCCCTCTTGCAAGTTCAAGCATCGGCTGATGACCCACAAGTATAGGGGGTGTATCGCAGTATTTTCGATAAGTAAGAGTGTCGAACCCAACGAGGAGCAGAAGGTGCTGGCTAGTGGTATGGATCGGGAATTCTCTTCAAATACTTAGCAAACGGATTTTTAGGGGTTTTCGATAAAGCAAGTAAACAAAGTACGAGTAAATAAAAGACAATAGGAATAAATGCAGCAAGTGGCCCAATCCTTTATGCAACAAAGGACAAGCCGGTTGTATTTCTATAGATGACCAAACGTTCTCGTGGACACATGGGAAGACTATCAAGTGCTTTCGCTTCATATAGTCGATTAATCTTCTTTAGCTTGCTAAGTGTTGTGTGGGTGAACCTGTGCTAATGTACCGCCCCATCCAAGACTAATACATACTTGTGATTATACCCCTTGCAAACATCTGTAAGTACAAGAAAGTAATTAAGGGAGAAACCTAACGACAAATTTAAACTCTAAGACCCTTACGTCCCTTGTGCAATGGTTTCCTAACGGGGGTTCAGGTTTCTGTCACTCCGGCAACCCCTACAATTAGTAGCAAAATACACAATGCATTCCGCTAGGCCCAAATAGGTGAAGTGTCATGCAGTCGACGTTCACATGACACCACTAGAATAAGTACACCACAACTTAAATAACAATCTATTGAATCTTTCTCAACGCAACTCCACTATTAACAACAAGACTTCTCCCATGTCCTCAAGAACAAAACGAACTACTCACAAGACATCATATGGATCATGATCAGAGATGGAATAATGATGTATAACAATCTGAACATAAACAATAATTCAATGGTTCACTCAATAGCATCAACTATAGAGAGTAATCAACACCGGGAAAGTTTCCCCTATGAACTATGCAAGATTCAACGCAATTGTTATAGCAATATGGAGAAGGTGATGAGGGTGCTGATGGTGATGATGGTGGTGATGATGATGATGATGATCCCGATGAAGTCCAGCTTGATGGTGGTGTTGATGGCGACGATCTCCCCTCTCTGGGAAGGAATTCCCCCGGCAGAAATCTGTCTGCCATAGAGATCTTTCTCTCTCGGTGTTTTCCACCCCGTAGAGGCGGCGGAATCTTTCTGTGGTTGATCCTCGAGTCTTAGGGTTTCGTGGGGATGATATACGCCAGAGGGGAGAGGTTGGAGTGGGCCAGGGCGGCCACACCACACCCAGGCGCGGCCTAGGCCTGCCTGCGCCATGGGGTGGTGTGGGCTCCCTGTGGCCCACCTCCACTCCATCTTCTAGCATCGAGAGTCTTCTAGAAAAATAGGATTTTTCGTATATTTTCTCGGATTTTCGGATCTTCGCGAATCATGCCTCCAAACAGCCTTTTCCATCAGAATCCTGACGGCAGCGGTCCATGCTCCAAAAGTCATCAACCATGCAAAAATAGATGAAATAACATAAGTATCACCTCTCAATACAAAATATATCAATGAATAATAGTGAATTAAGACATAGAATAGTGATGCAAAATGGACGTATCAACTCCCCCCAAGCTTAGACTTCGCCTATCCCCAAGCGAAACTGAGCTCAATAAACATGACCTCAGGTTTATGGAGTGAAGAGTCGATAAAAGAATACGAACAAGAAGCATCACATTCATCAAATACATAGATCATAATAGAAGACAACTCACTATAATATAACTCAACTTGTAATAAGTAAAGGAAACACAATAAAGATACATAAAGTGAATCATAATTGGTAATGGCAAACTTAGCTCTTGGTCAAAGAATAGTTGATAATTTGCTGGAGTTCACAAATAGCTGGTTTTCAATGATAGCTTTCAAAGTAGTAAACATCAAGATAAGAGCAATGTGCAAAACAAGGAACATAAGAGACATGATTGAATAAATCTCCGTATGAATGAAACTCATCAACTCAAAATACTTGCTGAGATAGAAGGGAATAGGTTTACTGACTCAACTACAAAGTAAAAGAAAGGCCCTTCAAAGAGGGAAGCAGGGATTGCAAGTCTCATAAAGAGCTCCCAAAAATTATAATACTTACTAGCTTTCAGCTCTCATTGCCCCTATCATAGGCATCTTTAGGTGATTAAGGTTAAAGTGACACAACTAAGAGGATATGCTTGACAAGTTATAAGTTGAAATCTCATGCCCCTTACTTATGAGTACCGATCCTCATGCTACTCAACTTCAGTCACGAGCAAGCTCTTGTCATTGTAAATATATGCGTATCATTGAGAACCACCAACGGGGTACCCCTTGCACATGACACAGGAGCTATCCCATAATCAAAATGACAAGGCAAGCCGACAGTGAGCATCTCAGTGATCTTTTTATTTGCTATTTGCATAGGTTTTTATTGAGGATGCTTCATAGAATGCTCACTATAGTTATGTTGCAAGTTTCCACCATGATTAGGCATGGCTTAGGCTAGCGGCCCAGGCATTTCTCTAACACACATATAAACTTTATGATCTTACAAGTTCCACTTTTATTTCACACCGCCGGGATCCATAAGCAAAAGAACATGATATCAACTAGGTACAAAGTACCAAATGAAGTGTTGAAAGCGGTCCCCATGATACATGGTTTGGCTAACTTCAACTCATAAAGCGCAAGCATATACGCAACAAAGAAGGACCCAATGGTTCAAGTTTATTAAATACAAGAAAGTAAAGTGTGTCATCAAGTTCGTGAGAGCTTTAATCACTAATTTTCACATAACAAGTTTAATTTGGGAGGTAGATAGAACAAGAATTTACTTGGAATAGCAATAATGCTACTAGGTAGGTATGGTGGACACAAATGGCAAGGTTTTGGTTTAAAGGAGGTGGATGCACGAGAAGAAATCCCTCTCAGTACATGTTTTTGGCTAGAAAGGCTGGGTAGCAAGTACAAGAGTTGAAGGAAACAAACAAACTTACAAGTGATAAAGACAAGCATGCAAT
Source organism: Avena eriantha (assembly GCA_910589775.1). Classification (NCBI taxonomy): domain Eukaryota; kingdom Viridiplantae; phylum Streptophyta; class Magnoliopsida; order Poales; family Poaceae; genus Avena; species Avena eriantha. The sequence goes on along the minus strand of OU342744.1, from coordinate 204,502,776 downwards.
CTTCCTTGGAAGCACAAAAGATCTTAACTAGAGAATACTAGACTTATGAGCAAATCAAGAAAGAAAGATGATGAAATTATTTTTCTTCTCTAGAGTACTTCTATCTTTTTCTTTTCAACTCTCAAAAAGGTGTTGCTACTGACCGAGCCAGGTTTGCCAAAACCAACTAAATTAACTCAATGATCCCAAAGTGATACCAATACTAATAACAAGATCAATCATATAACCACGAATTGAAAACTAATGTAAGCTATGCAAAAGAGTGGATGATAGAACTTCTCATTAGTATTCCATAACGAAAACTCACACCAAGGGATACAAATCTAACGAGAGAGGGGACACTTCCATAATGCAAACCATACTACAAAATAACTCCTCTATTCAAGATATGACTCTACTAATAAGGTAAAATGACAGAAGAGAGTGATGTGATACCGCGGCACTCCCCCAAGCTTGGAACAAACCAAAGGGATGCCAAACCTAATGACGAATCACTCCTTCGGTGGTGGTGGTATCCTCTCATCTTCGTCCGTCTTCTAGGGTAAAGGCTTCCCATCAACAAAGGACATCGTGGTTTCCAACATCCTGAAACTTGCAGCGGCACTTATGCATTTAAATCTAGCCTCATACTCATAGTTTTGATTTTGAACGTCATAGAACTGTGCTTGCAGTTCGTTGGTTGTTTGGCGGAGTGAGAGGACTTCGTCTTTGAGTTCAGCAGTCTCCTTCTGGTGCTCGGTGATGAGTTCGGAACAAATCTTATGGATGATATCCACTTCGCGCTCCACCATCTTCATGTACCTAAAGACTTCATGCTCCAGTGCTTCCATCCTATCCTCCAGACTTCCTTCACCTTTAGGGCCTTGAACCTCTTTAATCCGGACCTCTCCACCTTCGAGCAACAACTCCTTGGGATGAATCTTCAATTCTCTTATGTATGGGTTGATGATATCTTCTAAGGAATCTCCCTTGGATGATCCAGAGGAAGACATTGTGGCTCCAAATCTGGGATTCTACCTGGCAGAAACAGATTGGAACAAAAACACGGCGAAAACATGATATACGAACCTCGGGGGATCCGGGGTGTTATATATTACAAAGTTTCATATCAAAAGGAAGGTACTGGGCGAAAACGAGTCGGAGGCGGAGTCCTGGGTGGACTCACCACCTGGTGGCGCGGCCAGGGGTAGGCCCGCTCCATGGGGTGGTGTGGGCCACCCTGGCTCTGTTTCTGTCCCTTTTTCGCTTCGTAGCTTTCCTTATTGACTAAAAACTTCAAAAATATAGTTGGATTGTATTCTCGCGGAACTTTTCTTACCAGAGCTGTTACCTACTTGAAAACGGACTTTGTAGGTCTCTGAATTTGGTATTTAGTGGATCCTTCTAGAGTCATCACTTGAATAACATCAATATCTTCATCTTCATATACTTATTACTTGAGTCATAAAACCCTTCTCTTCCTTAATACACAAATATCTCCACTTCCTGGAAATTTCTTTCACACACAACTTCACACAGTTCTTATTAGCAACATTAGTATAAGTGAAGTGATAAAACCTTTTGAGTCCAACTTCAACAGAAAACCATCAAAACAAAAGCTACTGTAGCAACTCCTTCCAAAAACCGAAAAAGAATTCAAAAAGGAAATCGAATAAAGAAGCAAATGCATGGCAAAATCTGTCAAAGCAAACCAGTGGGTAAAGATAAAAAATTTCGAAAATCTTCTGTTGCTCAAATCAAAAAGTGCAAAACTAACGAAAGTTAAATAACAACCTGGGGCAGAAGCACAAAATATTACAACTCAATCCGACATACAGAGATCTCTCACGAATTTTTACGGTGAAGCACAAAAATCTATTTCGGGACAGCAACTTCCCCAAATATTACTTCTCTCTCATTAGAGGTTGATCTTGACACAAAAACCAAACAAAACTGATAAGGAGCGGTTATTACCGAAGTAATAACTTCCAAGACTCAAAGAAACAAAAACAAATTGAAAGCAAAAAAATTGGGTTGTCTCCTATAAAGCTCTTTCTTTGTAGCCATTAAGATGGGCATGATAATTTTGAAGAAGCTCTCATAGGGATATGGATTGAAGTGAAAGAGAGCGTTAAGAAGCCAAAACACACACACATTTAAGTCTAACCCACTTCCTATGCAAGGGGATTTTGTAAACAAACAAGTTATTAAAACCAAAGGCAACTTGCATAAGAAGGCAAAAGATGTGCAACATAAAAACTTTCAGCGTAAAACGAGGAAACTTGATATTATTAAGATGCATAAGAACACTTTTCCCTCTCTCATAGTAACTTTCAGTATCATGCATAAACTTAACAATATAGCTATCACAAGGACCATCATAGCAATGATCACTTATTCTAACAGAAAACACAGGAATACTAGCTCTCATAACACTATTATGTGAAACAATATTAGAGGTATCCTTACAAAGGATAGTGTGTCCCTCTTCTTCATATTTAGCAACAAAGTCTTTCACATTTGCTACAATAGGTTCATCAACCATTTTTTTATCAGGTTCAACAGCTTTATTTGTACTTTCATTAACCATACTAGCCATCATAGAATGTTCCTTTACCTTAACTGGGAAAGGCATTTTCTCAATATAAGGTTTAGGTAAAACATCATTAGCAATATAAACTTCAGTATTTCTTGCAGGAACACTCTTAGCAATATCTTTATAAGGTTCATGATACTTATTCCACTTCTTTTTGGGCACTTCAATGTAGGAAGCAAAAGCCTTAAAATAAGAAGCAATAGCTTGAGAGTCTAGACCATAAGAATTTTTAATATTTTGAAAGTCGTCAGTTCCCATAAAAGATTCAATGCATTCATAATCATAATTTATACCTGATGTTCTACCTTTGTCATTCTCTCAAGCTTCAGCATTGTCTTGAATACGATCTAGAAGGTCCCATTTAACTTCTTCTTCCATACGAGTGAATGATCCAGCACAAAAAGCATCCAATAAATCCTTATCATGTAGAGGGAGCCTTGCATAAAAGTTGTTGATAATAATATTTTTGGGGAGCTCATGAATGGGACATTTGAGCATTAGTAACTTCAATCTCCCCCAAGCTTGAGCTATACTCTCTCCATCAAGAGGCCAAAAGTTGTATATTTGATTCCGATCTTTATGAATCTCACTTGGAGGATAAAACTTTGAATAAAAGAGAGGCACTATTTCCTCCCATTCCAGAGCTTGACCATTCTTCAGCATCTTATACCATTCCTCGGCTCTTCCTTTCAGTGATAATGCGAATAACTTCTTCTTAACTTGATCTGTAGTAATACCTGCACACTTGAACAACCCGCATAATTCGTGTATAAAGAGTAAATGATCACCGGGATAAACAGTTTCATCCCCAACATAGTAGTTATCCATAACACGATCAATAATTCTTGTAGGTATTTTGAAAACATCTTTCTCAGCAGGTGGTGGCTTATCTACTACCTTAGTAGTGGTAGTAGCATTACCAAATAAGAAACTCAGTGAATCATCCATAACAAAAATAAAGCAACTAGAAGAAGTAAACAATACTCACAGTAGAAGTTTCCTTTACCAGTTCCACTCTCCAATAGCGCTTCACTCCCTGGCAACGGAGCCAGAAAATAGTCTTGATGACCCACAAGTATAGGGGGTGTATCGCAGTATTTTTGATAAGTAAGAGTGTCGAACCCAACGAGGAGCAGAAGGTGCTGGCTAATGGTATGGATCAGGAATTCTCTGCAAATACTTAGCAAACGGATTTTTAGGGGTTTTTGATAAAGCAAGTAAACAAAGTACGAGTAAATAAAAGATAATAGGAATAAATGCAGCAAGTGTCCTAATCCTTTATGCAGCAAAGGACAAGCCGGTTGTATTTCTATAGATGACCAAACGTTCTCGAGGACACATGGGAAGACTGTCAAGTGATTTCGCTTCATATAGTCGATTAATCTTCTTTAGCTTGCTAAGTGTTGCGTGGGTGAACCTGTGCTAATGTACCGCCCCATCTAAGACTAATACATACTTGTGATTATACCCCTAACATCCATAAGTACAAGAAAGTAATTAAGGTAGAAACCTAACCACAGCTTTAAACTCTAAGACCCTTACGTCCCTTGTGCAATGGTTTCCTAACGGGGGTTCAGGTTTCTGTCACTCCGGCAACCCCTACGATTAGTAGCCAAATACACAATGCATTCCCCTAGGCCCATATAGGTGAAGTGTCATGTAGTCGACGTTCACATGACACCACTAGAAGAAGTACACCACAACTTAAATAACAATCTATTGAATCTTTCTCAATGCAACTTCACTACTAACAATAAGACTACTCCCATCTCCTCAAGAACAAAACGAACTACTCACAAGACATCATATGGATCATGATCAAAGATGGAATAATGATGTATAACAATCTGAACATAAACAATAATTCAATGGTTCACTCAATAGCATCAACTACAAAGAGTAATCAACACCGAGAAAGTTTCCCCTATGAACTATGCAAGATTCAACGCAATTGTTACAGCAATATGGAGAAGGTGATGAGGGTGCTGATGGTGATGATGGTGGTGATGATGATGATCCCGATGAAGTCCAGCTTGATGGTGGTGTTGATGGCGATGATCTCCCCTCTCCGGGAAGGAATTCCCCCGGCAAAAATCTGTCTACCGGAGAGATCTTTCTCTCTCGGTGTTTTCCGCCCCGCAGAGGCGGCGGAATCTTTTTGTGGTCGCTCCCCGAGTCTTAGGGTTTCGTGGGGATGATATACGCCAGAGGGGAGAGGCTGGAGTGGGCCAGGGCGGCCGCACCACACCTAGGCGCGGCCTAGGCCTGCCCGCACCATGGGGTGGTGTGGGCCCCCTGTGGCCCACCTCCACTCCATCTTTTGGCATCCTGAGTCTTCTGGAAAAATAGGATTTTCCGTATATTTTCCCGGATTTTCTGATCTTCGCGAATTTTGCCTCCAAAGAGCACCTTTTCCATCAGAATCCTGACTGCAGCAGTCCATGCTCCAAAAGTCATCAACCATGCAAAAATAGATGAAATAACTAAGTATCATCTCTCAATACAAAATATATCAATGAATAATAGTGAATTAATACATAGAATAGTGATGCAAAATGGATGTATCATCGGCTCCCGCACATCTTGCTGCCCCGCCTTGGGCCGACCTGCCTCTGTGCGGCCCAGTTCTCCCAGATCCGGCCCACTGCATCTCCTTTTCCTTTTCTTTTTAGCTAACCTATTATTCCAAAAAAATTCTCTACTAGTTTTAAATCCAATAAAAATGGTAAACCAAGTCCAAATGCCTAGATCTAAATTTCGGATGGTTCTCTGGTGTTTTCTCAAACATGCAGAGGCAACCCTAGGTTCAAATTAAATTCCATTGTTTGCTAGTAATTAATCTGCTAAAATGAACCTGGTCCACTAATTATTTTCCACAGAAAGCTCCACATCGACATTGAGATGAACCAAAGACCTACTGGAAGGTATTGGAAATACCTATCATCCAGCACAGGTCTCATACTAAGGTGAACTGTATTCTGCCATTAACAAAAAAACAAATCTAGCAACTTTCTGTCTTAGATAAATTCCCCAGGTCTAACCAAATGTGGTATTGACCTGATTCCAATTCCCAGTATCTCATATCATCAATATGTACCAAACCCCAGAAGCTCAGAATTTATTGAACTCTGGTTGAATTTTAGTGATTTAAATACTTCTTTGATGGGTATTTTCACTAAATAAATCACTCCAGGAGTTTGGCAACTCCAAAATGAGTAAAACCAATTCCTACAGAAAGGTATGGAAAATTCTTATCACATGCCCCTGGAACCAACACAATATCTCCTGTAGATTTAATCTGGTAAGAAAGAGAAAAACCAGACATAACTGTCTTTGGGAATTTCCTGAGGGCATTCTGTTAATTCTTTTGACCCAATTCCAAATCTAGATGGTTCATTACAGAAAGTACTACCTAACCATCCAAGGAAATAATTTTTGGAGGTCCAGAGCTTTTCTGGTGAATTATTTCCTCAAACTAGAGTTTAATCCACTTTAAAAAGCATAGCTTAATCTAGGAATTTGATAATCAAGTGAAACCACTTGTGATGGTTTTGTCCTGTCAAGACCTATCAGAGGATATCACTTTTGCATATTAATATCCCACTAATCACAGAACCCTAATCCAAGCCCCTTGTATCTATCCTTGACAACTATCTTCTAAGAGAAAAGCACCCCAGTGGCAATCTTTTAAAATTCCACCATTTGAATCCCACTCTTCCAAACCTCCCAAGTCTAGTAGTATTTCTCATGTTGTTTGCTGTAAGAATTGATGCTTGTATTCCTTGTATTGATTGTGGTATTGTCTGCTTGCATGTGTACCCGATGACGACGATAGTGTGTGTCTGATGACAAAAAGGAAGGGATTTTCTTATTATATATTTGGATATTTTTGGTCATCTGAAGAAGTCCTGGGACTTATTGCTAATCACAGGCAAGCCACCATTCCTGAACTCTGATATATGTCCTATTCTCTTTTACCTGTTTTATATCCTCTTTATAAATTTCATACTCTACCTGCATGTCTTATTTCACAAATACTACGGTAGTAACTTGGCTCCTCCAAGTTATGACTTTGCGCCCTTCGAGGCACCACCCTGATGAACCCATCATTTATCCCCTTTAGACCAAGAGTACGATGACTAGCATCCTACCTCCTTGGGAAACCCCCGGTTTTAAGAAAATAAACTGTTTTGGGATTTTCCCCACTACAACTATTTCAAAAACGGCTTTGTAAAACCCTGGGAAGAGGCATCGTTCCTAGTGGAAGTTTTAACAAAAGAAATGGTGAAGAGGATAAAGAAGATTGTGATGGGATGTTCTACGCCTTAACTGGGACAATTTTTATCCGCGCAATCACATTACCGGAGGTTGCTGGGGCTTAACTCGTAGTTTGTCCGTATTAGCCGAGGCAACTTCTCCCGTGCTTATAGGGAGAAATCCCTGGAATCCCGGGCCGGCACCGCCAGATCCCAGATCTGACGCTTGTCGCTTGCTTCGGCAAGAATGAGCCTGAACAATCAGGACTCCGGTGCAACAATTGGGTCTCCCGCGGACGGTATGACTTAGGTAGTACGGAAGGAAGAGGAGTCACCAAATTTAAGGTATACGCCAAGTTACTGCTTGGGTATGCGCGTGTACGGAAGGAAGGACTATGGTTGGGAGCCACATACACATTGCCGGGGAGATCAACCCAAGAGGAAAAGCATGCCTTTGCTAGTGTAGACAAACGAAAGGTTAGGTTTGATTATCCGGACCCCCATCTATTGTGGTAGTGGGCCGTGGTTGTATCCCAGCGGATGTATTGATTCTTGTGGGTAAAGTGTGCAAACTCTGCAGAGTATAACCTATTCGAATAGCCGTGTCCACGGTCAAGGACGGTTCTAAAGGTGTTGGCTAGGAGTACCCAAACTGTGCTTGTTTGGGAAACAAGTACAAAAAGGACGAAGGTTCCGGGGGAACCCGAGTTCGAAGGTTTTGTTTTGACCCGAGGGGTCAAAAAGGTTTGAAAAGGGTTTTAACTACAAAACTATTTTCAAAAACTCTTCTTCAACAAAGATATGGAGATGTCTTGATTTATAAAACAGAAGCATGTTTTCAAACTCTTTTTCAACAAAGATATGGAGATGCCATATTTTCAAAGTTAGCTTAGGCTTTTCAAAAGCAACCCTAGATAGAGCTATCTCGCCACAGCCATACTTGCATTTCCCTTGTTCACGTATCCTGGTGGTTTGCGAGTACATTCAAAAGTACTCACGGTTGTGTCCATGGTTATTTACTTGGCCAGACTTTCAGGAGACTAAGGTGACGTCCAGTGAGCTAGGCCGTCTTCCAAGTCAGCTGCCTGTAGGTTGAGGCACGATTGGGCTCTGCGCTTGGCGATGTTCCGCTGCTATTGATGATGTAGCCATAATGGCACTTATGTAAGTCTTGTATTTTTGTTATGTTTCGGATGTTGTAATGCTACCAGTCGATTATGTTCCACGGCTCACTGATCATGGGAATGTGGAAATATGCATAAAAGGGATTTCTTGGATGAATAATCCGGGGAGCCCACACAGGGCCTGCAACAGTGGGATGCATCTCCATGGTTTGTGTGGAGCGCTGCAGCTGCACATCTCAATGAGCAGCATCACACATAGTCGAAAGGACAGACCCGTATCTGTCTACGACAAAAACATCACCAGCGTAAGAAGTCGTGCTCCGGAGTTCTGCAAAGTCATATGACGAGTACCACCCTTCACCAAAGACCGGGCAACTCCCTTCCTCCGTGCTCTCATATGCCCACCGAATGGTGGTGTTCTGATGGTTTGATGTAAACACCATCAACGATGGGAACATCATCACAATGACAGAAGCCACCCGCTCGGTCAGTATCTCCGCCCTCAGGCGCTTGATAGAGCTCGAGAAGGGGTTGTACAATCGGGTCTTGTATGGCTGCACCCTCTGTCCAAGCACAAGGAGGCCGTCGGTTGTGCTACCGACATAAAGGTACCTTCCAGAGATAGAGGGAGGAGAAACAGAGATGCAGTCAAGGTAAATAGACTGAAATTCAATCAAGGTAAACCATGGAGAAAAACCCTGGGCAACAAGTGGACGGAGAAATAGAACTTAAAAAACAAATAGTATAGGATGTGAATGCAAAAAATGGATTGCATATATACATATGAATATAAAGAAAGCACTTGCGAATAACCCGGCTAATCTTATTGTCAAGGTGGCGGCCAGTTCCCACGTTCAACAACGTGATGGCGGCGTCTTCTACCCGATACTCCTCCGACAACTAGTGCTCTAGAATAATACAGTTGGCTGTAATAAGGTGCTCCTCCGTGAAGCCGCGCCAGACGCTGCAGACTGCCCGAAAGGCGGCATAGTAGTCGAAGTCATCCGTCGAAAGGAATATGTCACCTATCTTCTAGACGAGTCCCTCAGGGAGACCAGCCCATGGCAAGTCCTCCTTCTTCTTGCCGGCCATGGATGATGGCGTTCGTGTGGTCTCGATCCCACCGACTGGCACAGGAAGCGGTTCCAGAGACACACATTTAAATAAAGGCCTGGGAAAGCCACGTGAATTGTGTGGAAATGATACGACGGCATGCACACAGCAACCGCAAGCACGCTTCATCAAACTGGCACGGGCACACGCATGCTCACGCGCACTAATTACGGTATAACAGTCGTACGCACACCAGCTTACGAATCCTGGGAGCACGGGAGTGTGTAGGTGTAGGATGATACTAGTAGTAGTAGTATCATAACCTCATTGTATTTAATTATCCCAAAATCTAAGAAGAAAACATGCGCTCCTTGGTCCCTCGGGGAACACGCAAACGCAGGGCATTTTCCATTTTTTGCATCGCATTTTCCATTTTTCAATTTTTCTTTTTGGTTGTGCCCTTGGATGCTCACCATCTGGCTAGATGGGGTGTATGCTCCATGGAGCTAAAAACCTCATGTTATCTCAATAGCATGCTCGTTAATTGTTGTGATATATTTGTTTTTGTCCCACAACTTGCACCGTGGGAGAGTTTTAGTCCCACATCTTGCAAAGTGAGCAACACTAGCCCCACAACTTGTAACCAGGAACATTTTAGTCCAATTCAATCAAATTTCTGTGATTTTGTCTGAATTCGTCGTAACTAATTCTGGAAGTGACATGTGGCATCATAATTTTTGCAAAATGACCCTTGTGTATTTTCTGCCTGCTAGTTGTGACCTTGGTACAACTTGACAGGAGGATCTGAATAAGAAAACAAATAAGAAAAACTACCAATGCATTGTAGGGTATCGAACTGATTACCTTCGCTACTGAAGAAATCAATATTGCCACTACAACATGCACACAAAAGTGATTAACTGAAGAGTGCTCTGGCTGATGTGTTCTTTATTTTGGATATTCAAAAATATGTGTTCTAGGGTACAATAACAACTCAACTTTATTCCTTTTCATTTTTGCGAATAAGAAAAAACTCAAGTTTATTCTAGACACTACAGCTAGCTACTAGGTTAACGAAAAAGCTATACAATTGATATTATGGACCGTGCTAGCATAGACATGTGCATTTTTTGTGTTTGTATGTGCCTTTTTATTGTATAAATAATTACATCCCCCCAAGTACTCCTCATCTGGCATAATTATGTCCTCTCAAGTACTCCTCGTCTCACATGAGTAGTCGTGGGCATCTACCAACATAGTGGCTTGTGGGTGTGTGTGTCGTTGTACAGAAGTGTTAAGTTCGAATCCATTCTCCTCATAGAGATTTAACTATTTTATTTGTATGTCTACTAACAGCTGGCCCACTTATCAGTCCGCATAGGGACACAAATGACATAAAAAATATAGAGGGGTCATTTTAAAAAATCAACATCATTTGTGGACAAATTAAGTCAAATTCAGTGAAATTCTATTAAATTGGACTAAAATGCTCTCGAGATATAAGTTGAGGGACTAATATTGCTCATATTTCAATAAGTGGGACTAAAACGCTCTCGCGGTGCAAGATGTGGGACTAAAGCTGTCGTTGTATTGAGAACGGCAGTACCTAAGGAGGTTAGATAGAGGTGTGGGGACTAGCAGGGAAGCTATCGACGGCGTCCGCAGGCGGGATTGGATACAAGCGAGCATAGCTAGACACAGGAAGTACCCAGGTTCGGAGCCCTCGAGGTGAGGTAAAACTCCTACTCCTGCCGGATCTGACTATGGGGATATACGAACTACAAGTGCTCCTTGAGCTGTATTCTCTAGCTACTGCCTTAAATGCACTAAGATCAACCCTTTCTACTGAGGCCTTGCCTCTCCTTATATAGGCAGAGAGGCAACGGTCTCGCTGGCCAGTCCGACTGGCAGGCCCCACAGGCGGGTCCCAGCTGGCTGGTCATCTACAGTATCTGGTATGGTATGTCGCATCGGAGTACGAGAGGTATGGCTGTCGTAGGCACAGTGGGCGTCGTGCGAGCATGTCGTCAGCACCGGACCACTGTTCCTGTGTCATCCTCGCAAAGTCTTCGGTATGGCCGAGTAATGGCCGGTCTTGTCATCGTATAGGGCATATCGTGCGCTAATACGCACGTCGTTCTGTCTCCTTGATTGGTTCCGGCTACGTCGCCGTAGCTCGCTGCTTCTTGTTGATCCGGCTACAGTGTGGTAGTCGGCCTGTCTTGCCTTGTCCGGCTGCGTCTGGTCAGCCGAGCGCGATCCGACTGCATGTTTCTTGTCCGGTTGGGGTATCTAGGGATCATCCTCCCGACACTAGCCCCCGAGCGTGTGTGGATTCTGCCCTTAGGCGAAATGTGCGCGCGCTCCCTTCTGATTTTGAATTTGTGTCCGGCTACGCCTGGCGGTTGCGCTACCAGTGATGTCAGCGCTGACGCCGGCAACGCGCGCACGTGCCATCATTGCACTACGGCGGGCACCGTAACGTCCTGTCACACGTCGCTCGGCGCTTCGGTTCTCGCTCCCGGATCTTCTGCGCATCCCGCGTCGGCGCACGCGATCTAGGCGGTGGTTGGGGTGAGGGTTGTCCGGATGCGCGCCACGTGTCGCTATTGACGGTTGCACTTCCGGTCCTTTAAAGGGACGCCGCGAGGGAGCAGTTCCCCTCCTTCGCTCCCCCGCTCCAGTTTTCCCCTTCCCCGCGCGCTCCTGCCCTTTGTGCCCTTGCTCTGCTACCGTTGTAGCCCGCTGCGCCGCCTGCTCTTCTTCATCGGTGATACGGGCCACCGTCACTCCTCCGCCACCATGCCCCCCTGCCAGCCGGAGATGGCAGCCGACCGCGGGGCCTGGTGCGGCTCCTCCGTCACCGAGGATTAGATCCAAAAGTACCGCGCCACCCGCGTTCTCCCGTCAGAGGAGGAGGTGGCGGTGCGGCTGGCTCCGGCGGGAGAGGTGTCCCTGCACCCCGCGGAAGGGAGCGGGTTATCTTTCTCTCGCACCTGTCGCGTGGGTTCGCGCTGCCGGTGCATCCCTTCTTCCTCACTTTCCTGGCGTTCTTCGACCTCCGCCTCCACCACCTCGGCGCCAACACCATCGGAACACTGTCGCACTTTGTGGCGTTCTGCGAGAGCTACCTCGGGATCTAGCCGGATCTCGGGCTCTTCTGCGAATCCGGCCACAGGTGCAGTTCACGCAAGGGCCGCTAGTCGTCTGCGGCGGCGCCTCCATCTACTCCCGCTCGCAGACCGGCTACCCCAAGTTTCTTCTACATGACACGGTACGAGTGTGGCAGCAGTCGTACTTCTATGTCAAGAACCTCACCAACGTCGACCGGATCAACCTTCCGGCCTTCCAGGATGTCGAGTCCAGTCGGCTGCATTGGGACTTAAAGATCCATGGCGACAAGGCGGAATCAGATGCGATGTTGAAACGCATGCGCTCCCTCGTCCACTGTCGGCTGACCGGCCTGGACGTCCCCCTCAGCTGGATGTCCTGGCTGATGATTCCATTGCAGCAGCGAGCGCACAAGATGTGCTTCTACTCCGGCCAGCTGGACCCGACCCGGCAGTTGCGCCGCGATCCCCGCTACCACAACCTGAAGGAGTGGGTGTGGACGATCACCAAGGAGCGTCTACTGGAGGGCTGGAAGTTCAGTCTAGCGCCCTACAGCCGGGAGAACCGTGCGCCCCGGGTAGGTCCCTCTAGCCGGATTTTTTCTTTCGTATTTCTTGCCCTTCTTTCTTGTTTTATCCGAATGATCTCCTGTATTCGGTAGATGTTCCCTTGCATCCTTCGCGAGGAGGGTGAGGCTCCCCTCCAGGAGTTCACGCCTGACTTGCCCGAGCCGCGTGCTCGGCGGTCTAGTGAGGAGTCGGACGGGGATGGGGATGCCTTTCCCAGCCGGAACGACGAGCCGGCTGCCGACCCCCACCCGGAGGTTTACGAGGAGGAGGAGGCCACGCCGACCACCGATCCGGCGCCGTGCCCTACGACGGACGGTGAAGCTGGCGGGAGCGGCTCCAGCCGTTCTGGCTCCCGCCGGCCTGCCACGGAGGAGCCGACCGCCAAGAGGAGCCGGACCAGCGCCCTGCCGCCGAGCCGCCTTGGCCGGAAGAAGGGGCCGCCTCCAGTTGTGTCGGGGTACGTCTGTCCTCCTCTTCCTTCATTGTCGTTTGCCTGTTTCTTTTCTTGCCTTTCTGCCTTTGGCTGATTTTCTGTTCTTTCTTCCCTCTCTTCTTCTGTCTTCTTAGCACGCTGGTTTCCTTTGGAGCCGCGAGCCCGGCTCGAGCGCCAACCGGGTCGCCGCCCCGGGCTCTGACTGTGCCAGCCAGCACCCCTCCTTCTTCCGAGGTGCCGCCTCCGCCTCCACCTCGAGCTGAACCGGCTATCTCAGCCAGAGCAGAGGGTCCACAGCCAGTCGTGGTGGCCCAGCCGGAGGCGGATCCTTAGCCGGGTGGCTCTTCCGCGAGCGCGCGGGGGGCCGCTACCAGCAAGGAGCTCGTGGTTGTCAGCGACAACAACTCCGACAAGGAGCCGGGGGAGGAGTGGAGGACCGGGGTGGTTGCCGCGAAGGTGTCTTTGGCTGTCAACGCCGTAGATGATTACGCTTTCTCCGCCGCCTCGCTGACGGACCTCACCGCCACCCTCGAACTAGCGGTGAAGGAGATCCGGCTGCTAGAGGCCACAACCGGCGGGAACCGGTCCCTGGAGCAGAAGCTCGCTGCTTCCAACGGGACTTCCCACAGTAAGTTTGCTTCATCCGTCTTGCTCCTTTTTTACTGATAGCCAGTTTTTTCGCAGCCATCCTCGTGTGCGCTCAGCGCGAGATCGATCGCTTGAAGAAAGCGAACGATCGGCTGAGCAAGTCCAACTCTACTCTGCGGCTGTAGAACAAGGACTAGCACGCGAGGGTAGACGGCCTGGAGGCCACCATCAAGGAGCACGACGCCTCGCTCGCCAGCCGGACCGAAGCATTCAATCTTCTCGAGGCCCAGAACAAGGACCAAGAGAAGGAAATAAAACGGCTGGCGATGAAGGAGAAGGCTCTGGTGGAGGAGCTGATGCAGGTTGGCCACACGGCTAAGGGTAAGTTCCTCTTCTCCGCCTTCTTTTTTTTCCGGATCCGGTAGCCGGATTTGACTCTCTTTTCTGACAGCGTTTTATCCCGTAGACCTGCTAGCGTACAACCGGCTGCAGGAGAACTGGCCGGGTGCACAGCCGACGGCTCAGGAGCTCGTCGTCCTTCTTGGCGAAGAAGCTGCCAAGCTTCGTCAAGCGGAGCGAGACATCTTCTCCTTCCTTTGGCCGAATGCCCTGGTTCCAGAGATGATGGCGCAGCTGGCTGCGAAGGTGGGGGAGGTGCCAGCTGCGGTGGACCGGCTGAGGGACTTGGCGGCGCGAGCCGGAGCGGAGATGGCTCTGGCCCTCATGCTCTCCTGGTACAAGGACGCCTGCGTCGAGAAGATCGACGGAGGCTTCCATGCCGGCGCCGAACTTGCCGCCATCCGCCAGGCCCATCCGGAGCTCTGGGGATCCGCCATCAAGATCGCCGACTACGTGGACCCCGACGAGGTGCTCACCGACTCGGAGTCTGTCGGCACTCCTGCGCATCCGTCTGTGGGCGCCGGAACCGGATCGAGCGTCGCGCCTCCTCCTCCGCCTGAAGCTTCTGCCGGCCAAGATGCTCCTCACGGCAAGGGTCCTGCCGCTTAGCCACTGCCCCGGGATGCCGGGTGTATTTGTCTTGCTTTAGTTCTGTTTGAAACTTGTCAGTATGTACCGGCTGTCTCTACCGGGTAGACCTATGGGAGCTTTGCCTCCTTTTTTCTTTGCCCGTTAATATTGAACTTGCTTGAATTTCCTTCAACTTGTGTGCTTTGAATTTTATTTCAGCATTTCGCCGGTTGACTTTATCCGGCTTACTTCGTCCGGCTACACACTTTTAGCCAGAGGAACTGCACCTCTAGTGGGGGTGCGCTAGCGCACCCACTAGGTTTAGCCCCCGAGATTCATAGTAGCTGGCGTAGCCAGGTGCTTCGAATCTTCCTTCTTTTTCCCAAGTCTTCTAACTTTATCCGACTAGACTTGTCTTAGTCGGCTGCTTTTGTTGGCTGAACACCTTCAGCCGGGGAACTAACATTCCAGTGGGGGCGCGTGAGCGCACCCACTTGGTGTAGCCCCCGAGATTTGGAGTAGCTGGCATAGCTAGGTGCTTCGAATCTTTCTTGCCTTCTCTTGCTCCTGCCCTTGCCCTCACTTGGGCTCCGAATGGCCAGCTAAACGCCCTTAGCCGGTCAGGGACTACAAGATTCCACTAGGGGGGCGCAAGCGCACCTAGTGGGTGTAGCCCCCGAGATACGGAGTTCTTGATGAAGGCAAGGACTTCGAATCTTCTTCTCCGTTCCTTCCTGAATTCCGACTCATACACATACATCCTCATAGGTTAATTGGTTAGTCTGCCAAATTGTAGCCGGAAAACTGACTTGTTTTTTGGAAAACTAGCTTGTGCCTCTCTAGACACCCGGCCTGTCGCGTCTCCTCCCCGTTTTTCGTGTGGGATGCCTCGGGCTTTTGCTCTTGCTAGCCGGACAGCCGGGTTGCGGTCTGTAGCTGAGACGAAGAGTGGGCCTCTGACATCGTCGCACACTACTCAGTCGGTTCATTGACTTAGCAGGCCGGGCCAGCCGGCAAGCCCCCGGGTAGGGGTTGACGGAGCCGGAAAACCATAACCGGAAAATAGATGCAAACACATTTCTAGCAAGGAGCCCCCGAGCATCTCGTAGGGGTCCGCATTTTCATTCATAGGGTTTGCGGGATACATACACTGTCTAGCGACTAGGTGTAAAACGGGTGTAGCAAGGCCGCGTTCCAGGGACGCTCGGTTTCCTCGTCTGATTTGTCCATCTTGTTCTTGCGCGGCTGCTGCGCGTCGATGAGGTAGTAGGAGTCGTTGGGCAGCGCCCTGCTGATGATGAAGGGGACCCTCCCAAGGTGGCGATAGCTTGTGCATGCCCTTCGTGTCTTGCACCAGCCGGAGAACCAGGTCGACCTCACGGAACACGACTAGGCGGATCCGGCCCGAATGGTAGCAGCGTAGTCGTTGCTGGTACAGGGCTGACCTGGACAGAGCCAGCTCGCGGGCCTCCTCCAGGAGGTCCACTCCGTCCTCCCGCGCCTCCTGGTTGGCCTTTTCGTCGTATAGGAGCTTGCGCGGTGAGTCAAACTCAATGTCCGTGGAGAGGACGGCTTCCGATCCGTAGACCAGGAAGAACGGGGTATAGCCGGTTGATCTATTCGGTGTGGTGCAGAGGCTCCATAGCACAGCCGGAAGTTCCTCGATCCGGCATCCGGGTGACCTCTCCAATGGCTCGATGAGACGCAGCTTGATACCGGCTAGCACCAAGCCGTTTGCTCTTTCGACTTGCCCGTTGGACTACGGGTGCGCGACGGAGGCAAGGTCCAACCAGATGCCCTTGTTGCTGCAGAATCGAGCGAAGGCCCCCTTGGCGAAGTTTGTGCCGTTGTCGGTGATGATGCTGTTGGGGTAGCCGAACCGGTTGATGATGTTGGTGAAGAAGGTAATGACTATCGCCCCATCCAGCTTCCGGATAGGCTTGGCCTCGATCCACTTCGTGAATTTGTCCACCGCCACCAGCAGGTGGGTCATGTCCGCGCGTGCTCGCTTGAAGGGACCGACCATGTTGAGGCCCCAAACTGCGAATGACCAGGTGATCGGTATGGTCTTGAGTATCGAAGTTGGCATGTGCCTGAGCTGCCTGAAGCGCTAGCACCCATTGCACGCGCGGCCAGCTGCTCAGCGTCCTCGAGGGCGGTGGGCCAATAGAAACCATGGCGGAACGCCTTGGCGACTATTGCCCTTGACGAAGTGTGGTGCCCGCACTCGCCCTGGTGGATGTCCTTTAGTAGCCGGTAGCCTGTGTCTGCATCGACACACCTTTGGAAAATGCCGGATACGCTGCGCTTGTACAGCTCGCCGTTGATGATGGTGTACGTGTGCGCGCAGCACCGGATTTTCCTGGCTTCCACCTTGTCATCCGGAAGTTCTCCAGTGGCGATGTAGCTCATGAAGGGCTGTGCCCAGGATGGCACCTCCCGAATGGCGAGGATGCTCCCGCTCTCCGATTGAAGGATGTCGGGGGGTCGTCCGGATGGCGTATCCGGGACGGCAGCCCCCGAGCCGCTTGACGGGCCGGTAGCCCCGGGGTCTTGCGAACCTGAGGGTATTGCCTTGCCGGAGTTGGCGCGGGTCTTTTTCTTCGGAGGTTCTGCCGGCTCCGCTTTTGCTGTTTCCGTCAGCCGTAGCGCTCCCTTCCCAGATGATGGAGTCCGATTCCGGTAACGGATTGATGGAGGGCTTGCGCAGGTGCTCCAAGGAAACCCCAAGTGGGATCGCATGCCTGGTGGATCCGATTTGGGCGAGCGAATCGGCTGCCTCGTTGTTGACGCGGGGGACGTGATGGAATTCGCATCCGTCGAAGGAGGCGTTGATCTTCTGGATGTGGAACCAGTAGAGGGCCATGTTTGCGTCTCTAGCGTCCCACTCTCCGGATACCGGCCGCACCACCAGATCTGAATCACCGAAGCAAAGGATCCGGTTGACACCGATCTCTCTAGCTAGCCGGAGTCCGTGCGCCAGTGCCTCGTATTCGGCTACGTTGTTGGAGGCCTTGAAGTGGATCTGCAGCACGTATTCTAGTCGGTCTCCCTTGGGTGAGGTGAGCACGATGCCGGCTCCCAAGCCCCCGAGCATCTTCGACCCGTCGAAGTGCATCTTCTAGTGGTCCGAATCCAGAACCGGTGGAAGATACTGGGTTTCAGCCCAGTCGACGAGGAAGTCCGCCAATGCATGTGACTTGATCGTGAGCCGGGGCTCGTACTGGATGGAGTAGGCGGCGAGCTCGATGGCCCACTTGGCGACTCGGCCGGTGGCGTCCTTGTTGCCGATGATTTCCGAAAGGGGTGCGGTGCACACGACCTTAATCGGATGCTCCTGGAAGTAGTGCTTGAGCTTCTTGCATGCCAGGTATACGCCGTAGTACATCTTCTGGTAGTGGGGGTAGTTCCGCTTGGAGAGGGAGAGGACCTCGCTGAGGTAGTAGACGGGCCTCTGAACCGGCTGAGCCTTGCCTTCCTCGGGGCGCTCCACCACCAGGATCACGCTAACGACCCAGCTGATGGCTGCTATATAGAGCAACATCGGCTCCTTGCTAGCCGGCGTGGCTAGAACCGGCGCTATGGATAGCATGCGCTTGAGGTCATGAAATGCGGTGTCGGCTTGCGAAGGCCAAGAGAACTTGTCTGTCTTCTTCATCAGCTGGTACAGCGGGAGTGCCTTCTTGCTGACCCACAAGTATAGGGGGTGTATCGCAGTATTTTCGAGGGAAGTGAAACCCAATTTATTGATTCGACACAAGGGGAGCCAAAGAATATTTATAAGCCTTAACAACTGAGTTGTCAGTTCAGCTGCACCTGGAAATAATCTTGCTCACAGCAGTTTATCAGTAGCAACAGTTTTGTAGTAGGAATAGTAAAGTAACAGCAGTAGTAAAGCAAAGACAGTAGTAAGAAAAGCAGTAAACAGTGGGATTCGAGTGCGATAGGCATAGGGATGGATGGATGGGCGTTGCATGGATAAGACAATTCACATAGCAATCAGAACATAGGGCAATTGCAGATAAATAAGATAAAGCACCCAAGTACTAGACAATCCTAGGCATGTGTTCCATATATAGTCATACGTGCTCGAAATGAGAACTTGCACAACATCTTTTGTCCTGCCAGCCCATTTGCAGCAGGGCCTCTAGGGAACTACTGGCAATTAAGGTGCTCCTTTTAATAGAGCACCGGAGCAAAGCATTAACACTCCATGAACACATGTGATCCTCAGATCAAAGCCTTTCCCTTCCGGTTATCCCGATTACTGTCACTTCGGGGCCATAGGTTCCGGACAACGACGTGTGTATACAACTTGTAGATAATACCAGAAACAATACTATCATAATGAATCAATAACATGTTCAGATCTAAAATCATGGCACTCGGGCCCTAGTGACAAGCATTAAGCACAACAAGTCGCAACAAAGTCATAAAGCACTAATAAAAGATACTAGGCACCATGCCCTAACAATCTGATGCCATTACATGAACGATCTCATCCAATCCCTACCATCCCCATAGCCTACGGCGGGGGATTACTCACTCATAGATGGGGGAAACATGGATGGTCGATGGAGATGATGGTGAAGATCGATGGAGATGGCTTCGGGGGCACTTCCCCATCCCAGCAGGGTGCCGGAACAGAGACTTTCTGTCCCCCGAATCTCCCCTTCGGTGGTGGCGGCATAGCGGAACTTTTCGTGGAAAAACGTCGAACCCCCCGAAGTTTTTATGTCAGAAGGCTTCTTATAGGCGAAGAGGGAGACCGAGGGGGTGCCTGGGGCCACCACACCATCCCCTGGCACGGCCAAGCCCAACCCGCGCCTGGGGGTGGTGGGGCCAGGCCCTGGCCCTCCTCCATCTCGTATTCTGGCTCCGTGAGTCTTCTGAAAAATAGGCACTTTGGCTTTTGTCCCGTCCAATTCCGAGAATATTCATTTTTTGACTTTCCTAGAACCAAAAACAGCAGAAAACAGGCAGCTGGCACTGTGGCTCTTGTTAATAGGTTAGTCCAAGAAATCATATGAAAAGTACTCCAAAGTGTGGACCAAACACAAGAAAGTGGATAAAACCAAGCATGGAGCATCAAAAATTATAGATACATTTGCAATGTATCTCTTCTCCCCCAGCCGGCTGACGAAACGATTGAGGGAGGCCAGGCATCCGGTGAACTTTTGGACTCCAAGCAGGCTCCTGGGCGGTTGCATCCTCTCGATTGCTGCAATCTTCTCCGGATTTTCCTCGATGCCTCGTTGTGATACGAGGAAACCGAGGAGTTGACCGGATGGCACTCCGAAGACACACTTCTCCGGGTTCAGCTTCATCTGGTACTGGCGGAGGTTGCCAAATGTCTCTCCCAGATCTTCGAGGAGGGTGCGTTTCTCCTTGGTCTTGATGACCACATCGTCCACATAAGCATGCACGTTTTGGCCTATCTGGGAGTGCAAGCACTTCTACATGCAGCGCTGATAGGTAGCGCCTGCATTCTTTAGACCGAAAGGCATGGTTACGTAGTAGAAAGCCCAATAGGGGGAGATAAATGATGTCTTGATCTGATCAGCCGGGTTTAACCGGATCTGATTGTAACCGGAATAGCAATCTAGAAAAGACAACAAATCACAGTCGGCCGTGGAATCGATGACTTGATCGATACGGGGCAAGGCGAAGGGATCTTTCGGGCATGCCTTGTTCAGGCTGGTGTAGTCGATATACATGCGCCAGGTCTTGTTCTTCTTCAGCACCAGGACTGGGTTCGCCAACCAGTCCGGGTGGTACACTTCCATGGTGAACCCGGCTGCAAGGAGCCGGGTGATCTCGTCACCGACTATCTTCCTTTTCTCCTCTGCGAACCGGCACAAAGGTCGCTTGACTGGCTTGGCATCCGGCCGCACATGAAGTGAGTGCTCGGCGGACTCCCTCGGCACACCTGGCATGTCCTTGGGAGACCACACAAAGATGTCCCTATTCTCACAGAGGAAGTCGACGAGCGCACCTTCCTATTTGTTGTCCAAGCTGGCACCAATGGTGACGAACTTAGTCTGGTCGGAGGGGTCGAGCAAGATCCTCTTCGTCTCCTTTGCTGGCTGGAAAGCTCCTTCTCCAGCCGGTTTGCTGCTAGCCCGCATGTCCTGCTGGGCCATGGACACATTGTGCATGATCACGCGCTTCTCCTCGGCTATGATGAGGGCCTCTGCCAGTTTGGAACCAGCTGAGGCGCACTCTATCGACCGCTTGAAGCAGCCGCCGATGGTGATCACGTCGTTGGGTCCCGGCATCTTCGTCTTGAGGTACGCGTAGTGGGGGACAGCCATGAACTTGGCGAGGCCGGGGCGCCCGAGGAGAGCATGATAGGAGCTCGTCAGGTTTACCACCTCTAACCAGATCGGTTCGCGGCGGAAGTTCTCCTCGGTCCCGAAGATGACGTCCAGCTGGATTTTACCCAGCGGGGCGCAAGCTGGCCCCGGCAGTACGCCGTGGAACGTTGTGGTAGTTGGGCGCAGGTCGCATTCGCGAATGCCCAGCTTCTCCAGCAAGGACTGGTAGAGGAGGTTGAGGCTGCTGCCTCCGTCGATGAGGACGCGCGAGAATCGGCAGGTACGTGTGTTGGAGACGATGAGGGGGTCGAGCACCATGGCGTAGCCCCCGGGAGTCGGCAGATGCTCCGGCTGGTCTACGCGGCTCCAGGTGGTGGGGGTTTCCGACCAGTTCAGGTACTGGGGGACCGGAGAGATGATGGCGTTGACCTCCTTGGAGCGTCACCTGCGGCTATGCTTGTCTTCCAGCTCTGTCTCGAAGATGTGGTAGGCGGCGTGCGGCTGGGGGTAGTCGTTGTTGTTGTTGCCGCCATTGTCGCTGTTACCATCATTGCCAGCTCCCCTAGTCGGTGACGGTGGTCCACCGGGAGGAGGCGGGGGGATACGAGGCTGGTTACCCTAGTCTTTTAGCTGGCGGGTCTAGCTGCAATTCCGAGTGGTATGCGTAGCCGGCTTGAAGGGACCATTGTGCCACTTGCACGTGCCGTCAAACATCTGGTCGAAGGTGAGCCGTGGCTTCTGCCTCCTTGCATCGTTAGCCGGCGTGTCGGGCGCGCCCTCCACAGCAATGACCGTCCGCGCGTGGTAGCGGGGCTTCTGTTGTCCGGCTTGGCGGTCCCCATGGGACCGGTTGTCGTTGCCGTGGTGCCTGGAGGATCCGGCTTCGCCAGCCGAATTGCTCGAGCGGTCACGAGCCGGCTCCGTGGGAGTCGGACGCCCGTCTGTGTTTACTCGGAGGGGCTTATTCATGGCGGCATCCGCCGTGGCGTACTGGTCCAGTACCGTCATGAGCTCCGCCATGGTTTTCGGCTCATCACACAGTAGCCGGTGGCGAAGCATGGTGCCTTCCCGGCAACCCTCGATGAAGAAACTGATGGCCTGGCTCTCTAGGATGCCCTTGCAGGTGTTGCGTAGCTCTGTCCACTTGGCGAGGTACTCGCGGTTAGTCTCGCGGTCACCCTGGACGCACAAGGCCAGGTCGTGTGGGCGCCCCGGGCGCTTGTACGTGCCATTGAAGTTGCGGACGAACACCTTCTCGAAGTCTGGCCATGCGTTGATGCTGTTGGGTGCAAGGCTGTTGAGCAATGTCCTTGCCGACCCGGTTAGCATGAGGGGGACGTAGCGTACGGCAGTGCACTTGTTCCCATGGGCGATGCTGACTGCCGTAGCATAGTCGGTCAGCCAATCTTCCGGCATCATACTGTTGTCGTACTTGGGGGTGTCCCTGGGTAGGGATAACTTATCCGGAAACGGCTTGTTCCGGATGCGGGGTCCGAAACAAACCGGGCCGGTAGAATCTTCTTCCTCCGTGACGCGCGCTTGAGCGAGGAGCTCGATGCGGTCGCGGGCATCCGGACAATCCGGGTTGGGCGCTCCCACCTGGCCCGAGTGACGGGAACCGGCGGGTCTAGGTGTTCCGGTTGGTGGAGGGGGAGGCAGCGGGTTGTTGTTCACCGTCTGCTCCTGGCGCGGCTGACCCCTATTGCCAGAGCTACGACGCCTGCTGTGGGCCTTAGCCGGCTGAGGGGAGGACGCCTGCTGTGTGTCGCACGGCGCGCCCCTACTGTTGGCAGGCAGCTTGCTCCCCCTGGAGTAACTGGAGTCCTCCTGCATCTGCCGGTTGGCATCATCCTGCTCGTCCACGATGCGGAGGAGCTCCTGCACGCGAGCGTGCTGGCGGGTTCGCTCCTCGCCCTCCAGACTGGGCAGTTCTTCTGCCGCGGCCTGTGCCACGCGCAGGTTCTTGATGGGCGTGCTGTAGGTGGGTCAGATGAGGGCGGGCGCAGGATCCGGCTCCCCATCCTTTTCCATCCTACCGCCTAGCTCGCCGGCCCGGCGCCGCAGCTGGCCGCGCCGGCCCGGCACCGGACCTGGCCGCGCCAGCTCGGCTCCACGGTAGTCGGAGTGAAGCCGTGCGCGCGGTCGTATTCGCGTCGGGTGATCTCGAGTTGCTTGCGGGTAGCCGCCAGCTCCATGGCCTCCTGGAGGAGGATCTGTCTCTCCATGGCGAAGTTGGCCTCCGCCTCCTCCGGGTTATCCCCGAGGTTAACCGGCGTCAGGAGTCGATCAATGGTGTCCTCCACCAGGTTCCGAGGCTGCGGAGGGGCGGAAGTTCCGACCTCGTCCGCGCCTCGCTCCCGCGGCTGGTGGGGGTGAGAGCTGGAGCCGGCCATCATGACCTCCACGCCGCAGGACGCGACGGAAGCGCTGCTGCGCGGATGCGGCAGCTCCGCGACAGAGACGATCTCCCTAGGGAAACGCTCCGGAACGGTGGTGACATAGACGGGGAGGTCGCCGAATAGCAGGACGGTGTCGTTCGACGGGAAGGAGTTTCCGACGAAGCAGGAAGCGTTGTCGATGACGCAGTCAAATTTACCTAGCGTGAGCACCAGGCCGGAGGCCACGCGCTCACCGGCAGAAGTGCGGGGTCCCGTGCGGAACGTGACTCTGGTCGAAGCCATCTAGCCCCACGGTGGGCGCCAACTGTCATTGTATTGGGAACGGCAGTACCTAAGGAGGTTAGATAGAGGTGTGGGGACTAGCAGGGAAGCTATCGACGGGGTCTACAGGCGGGATTGGATACAAGCGAGCGTAGCTAGACGCAAGAAGTACCCAGGTTCGGAGCCCTCGAGGTGAGGTAAAACTCCTACTCCTGCCAGATCTGACTTTGGGGATATACGAACTACAAGTGCTCCTTGAGCTGTATTCTCTAGCTACTGCCTTAAATGCACTGAGATCAACCCTTTCTACTGAGACCTTGCCTCTCCTTATATAGGCAGAGAGGCAACGGTCTCGCTGGCCAGTCCGACTGGCGGGCCCCACAGGAGGGTCCCAGACGGCTGGTCATCTACAGTATCCGGTATGGTATGTCGCATCAGAGTACGAGAGATATGGTTGTCGTAGGCACAGTGGGCCCCGTGCGGTCATGTCGTTAGCATCGTACCACTGTTCCCGTGTCATCCTCGCAAAGTCTTCAGTATGACCGAGTAATGGCCGGTCTTGTCATCGTACAGGGTGTACCGTGCACTGATACGCAGGTCGTCTTGTCTCCTTGATTGGTTCCGGCTACGTCGCCGTAGCCGGCTGCTTCTTGTTGATCCGGCTACAGTGTGGTAGCCGGCCTGTCTTGCCTTGTCCGGCTGCGTCTGGTCAGCCGAGCGCGATCCGACTGCATGTTTCTTGTCCGGTTGGGGTATTTGGGGATCATCCCCCCGAAAAAAGGTGTATATACCTCTTAATTATTTTACAACCTCAATTGCTAGGCCAGAGGAGCAATTAATGCTCCTGGTTTTGCTCAATTACTCCTCTAGTTGACTGTAAAATATGAACCACCACGTCATGTAATGCTCCTGGTCGATCATATAATTAAAACGGGAGTGTGTCCATTAGCTTGCATGTTTTCAATTAGATGCGGTGGCCACATGCATTGGCTGGATTTTAGGATTACTACTGCATGCAAGAAATAGCTATAAAGTGAGTAGGTGAAGTTAATTCTCTGAACTAGTACTACACCAGCCTAGTAATATCCAACACAGAGAGTACCTCAAGTGTGGTTATATGGATGATCAGTTGATGTGACACTCGGCCATGAATTCCTGACCCTATAGCCGTACGTTCTACCATCTTTTTTTTACTACTACTACTAGTAGTACATGGACGCTAGCAAAATTCAAAATCTCAATCGAGCGTCAAAATCGCACACATCGACTTCGAAGCATTTCCCGCTTAACCATTTCAAAAACTTTGAGCAAAAATCTCCCTCCTATGGAGTACCATTTTTATATTATGATTATTATCAGATGGGCCCTTGTCAAATTCAAAATCTCAATCGAGCGGCAAAACCACACACCAACTTTGAAGCATTTCCCGCCCCTCAGTTTCAAAAAATGAGGCAAAATCTCCCACCGGGGATGTACCATTTTTGTATTATTATTAGATGAGCGCTTGTCAAATTCAAAATATCAATCGAGCGGCTAAACCATACACTGACTTTGAAGCATTTCTCACCCCTCAGTTTCAAAAACTTTGAGGCAAAATATCCCACCGAAGCGATACCATTTTTATATTATTATTAGATGGACGGTCTCCAAATTCAATATCTCAATCAAGCGGCAAAATCACACACCGATCTTGAAGCATTTACCGCCCCTCAGTTTCAAAAACTTTTGACTTCAAAATTCTGATTCTACCCATTGTTCTAACGCCCTAAGGGCATGCTAAAGTCGGTAGCTGGGGGGCACGATCGTAATTTATGTTTCTATTCACCTCCTTAGTCCGGATTCGCCCAGATTTTCCCGTTGGTCCTTCCAAAAATCCTAGCCCCCTCTCTCCCACGCCCTCACCTCCACGACCACGACGCGTACCGGCCGGCGGCAATTCCACGGCAGCCGGACCCGCTTGAGCGGCGGTCTCGTGCACCACCGTTGAGCCGCTTCACCGATGCTCACCCACCAGATCTAGTTCATCGGGTCTCTCTGCCACTGCACCGGAGCTGCGGTGTCGTTCACCACGCCGATGGCATCATCGACCGCCCAAGCTCTACTTCCCGGCCACCGAAAGCTACCCAACCATACCAGATCCGCTTCACCGGTGTACACCGGACGTGATCTAGTTCAGGGAGTTCTATGTCCACCGCTCTAGACCAGCTGCTCGGCTGTCGCCGTTCACTGCACTGGATCTGCCTCAGCGATGCTCTCGTCCACCACGCTCAAGCCTGCATCGACCGCCCAAGATCTGCTTCCCCGACGCCAACAGCCACCGCAACCGCATCGCCCTCGGTGACCTGGACATCGCCCGAACGGTACCAACGATGCTTGGACGCCTCTCTTACCAAGGTTAACCAAATCTACAACCCGTTTTTGTTTTTTCAGCAGTATAGCAGGTTCAAGCCTGTCGCAGTGAACTGTATTTTTGTCATCATGCTCGTACATACAAGTCAGTGGGCATGCCTGTTCTTCGTGCTAGTACATAAAAGGTCATTAGACATGTTGGTTTGCACGCGTTTCTCTACAAATTTCAAGTCCTGGACATGCCTGTTATTTTGTCATACACATGTTCTTAGCTACTCCATACAATAGTAATTGCCTACTACCGTGTAATTCTTGCAAAATCTAAAGTCAGTGGAAAATATTAGTGTGGATTCCCTGCCCTACAGTTGCTGAATCTATCTAGTTCGTCCTAAGATCAGTTCTTGCTATTATTTCCTCCTTGGCATCATTCTTCTATCCTATAGTAGCCGTTTAAACTCTTCGTACTAATTCGATTATAATTTTGTTGTTGCCATCTGCTTCTTCAAAAGCTACATCACTCACTATTTCCTTCTTCTTGCATATAGCTCAAAATGGAACAATGAACATGTTGGTTTGCATAGCCTATTCTACAGGTTCACAAGGGATACCATTAATTCCTTATCTGGTGCTGGTTCATCCTGACAACGGGATAACAGTCCTCTACTATGTAGTTCACTCGTGGTTTGCATTCCTGCTCTAGACGTTCTCTTATGATGCCATTATAATTTCTATCTGGTTGATTCATAGCTATGATAGTAACTACATGCCATTGTGTATCTCACCGTAAATTCTGATTCACCCAACGACTATGCATTCTAGGAGATGCCACTTCTTCCATATATATTTTTTGAAATGACCTCGCTTGTTTATATTTGCTAAAATTATAAGAAACACTTTGTTTGATTTCTCATTTCATTCTAGGCACACTTATCTAATGCTTGTTTGTCCTGCTCTATAGGTTCATGAGTGATGCTATTATATCTTGCATCTGGTTCTGGATCTGGTTCATCCTAAGTCATGACATAACTATCCTCTACAATATATAGTTCATTCGTGGTTTACATTCATGCTCTACAAGTTCTTGTATGATGCAGTTATAATTTCTATTTGGTTCATCCTTCGCTATGACAGTAACTGCATGCCATTTCGTGTCTCAGCGCAAATTGCGAGTCACCCGACGTCTCTTGCATTTTAGGGTATAGAACTGCTTCCTTATATATTTGTTGAAATGATCTGGCTAGTTTATTTTTGCTGAAATTATAAGCCACACACACACACACACACATTTTTTGATTGCTCGTTTCATGGTAAGCACACTTGTTTAATGCATGCTTCCTTGTCCTGTTTGTTTGACGTGTTGGTCAATAATTGAACCATTGACCAGTTGTAAACTCCAGATCATAACTCATGTCATATCAGTCAAATGAGTAGTTTGTCTTGTTTGATATATTAACTTGTTATTACTTAGTTTCAGGTTACAATTATTACTATTGCCACCAAAGAGGGGGTTGCAAGATCATGTCTCCTCCAATGTAGCTGTCACACTCAAAGGAAGATGCAGGTGATCAATTGAGGACTCTGCTATCAACTTGATTGTCAACTGAAATGCTGATTTTTCTTTCCCTTGATTTGATAATGTGTAATAATTTTAAGAAGTTTGTAGCTGATGTAATATCTAGATAACTCGCGTACGCCATGTATGCGTTTAGTTGATGCCGTCCACATATGCGGTAGTCGTTACGGTAGCTACGCCAGGCAGGTCGATTAGGGAATAGTACTGTGCTTTGTTATTGGCACGTCGTGTATTCGGCCGACGATGAACAGTAAAAAATGCTGGATTATATAAACGTTTTATGATATTATCATGGGTTTCAGAAAAGGCCGAAAATGTAAATAGGCCATAAAGGTAATGGGCCGACCTACAAGTTGTAACTGGACATAACAGTAATAGGCCATAATGGTAATAGGCCATAACTGTAACATGTCATAACTGTAACAAGCCATAATAGTAACAAGCATTAACAGTAGTAGGCCGAAACAGAAACAGCCCATCGCAGTAACATGCATGAAACCGTGAAATCCCAGAATAGTAACATGCCAAAACAGTAGCCGGCCTCAACAGTAAAGGGCCGCAACAGTGAAAGGCCAGAATAGTACGACCCGAGAAATTTCTAGGCAAGGGTAGTAACAGGCCGACACATTTACCGGACTAGAATAGTAAAGGGCCACTTGTGGGCCTGAATAGGTAAAGCCCGGAACAGTGAAAGGCCAGGACAGTAACATGCCTAAACAGTAACGGGCCATCTCAGACAAGGGCTGTTAGTAGGCCGCCCATGATGGGCTGTGATAAGCAGTGATGGGCTGCCCGCAGGCCTTAAATGTATAGGAGCAACTTGGCATAGGCTGCTAATGGGTCGTAGAGTGTTGGACAATCATGGGCCTTCTTTAGGTCGAAACAATATTGGGCCTGAAAGTTCGCGCGCCGCTGCTGGATGCAACTTTGGGCCCATTTCAAACAGTGTAGGTCAAAACAGTAACGGGCCATCTTCTTATTGGGCTCCCCTAATGGGCCGACCCAGTTAGAATTTAGTAGGCCTTGGCTGGGCCTGGCTTCTGCCATGGTTTCTATGGCCGTTAACGGCGGTAACTGGACGCTAACGGCGGCTGCCACATGGCAGTTTTCATGACGTCAGCAGTCAACGCGGCTAGCGAACAGATCTACGATGAAATAAGTTTTCGTGACTGAAGGTTGCGATCCGCCACGGTCTAGAAAAAACCGTGGTAGATTCTTCTATGATGGGTCTTTTACCATGAAGGGCATCCGTCATAGAAGACTTTTTAGCCATGAAAAACGGGCCTTCAACCACGAAAATCGTCCGTTGTAAAAGCCAACTTTTCTTGTAGTGACTACCTGGACTAGCCATCTCCACTTCAGCTTTGAAGCTGTAAAGCAACTGAAAACTTTCATTCCATGGACCATTAATCCTATCAAGAGCCATTTCCTTTGCATGTAAGGTACTGTAATATTGAACTTTTCAGAAACTTTTTTTATGAGCGTTGTTGCACCAAGTGATGGGTTCGCTCTCATCCAATCCATGGTTGCATCTGCCAACCACCTAGTCTTTGCTAGTTTTGTTTTGTCCTTTGGTTGTCCCCCTTGAGGTGGACAAGAATGTTCGACTCGGTTACCTTTTATCTAAAACATAATGAAAATGTCAGGTATAGTTAACAAATTCTACACAATGATCTAAAATACACAACTGGTTGTAATACCTGAACCAAACTGTTCCTGAGCATAGTGGATGCGTGCATCCTCCACCTACACCTCAATATGTAGTAAGGGCATTACGATAGTCCTGCATCGTTTCAAATACGGTGCCTTCTAAAATCTTAGGATCGTACCTATCCCACTCAATTACTGGCAAGTCCTCACCATTGTACTCAGCTAAAATGAGACTTTCATTGTTCTCCTCGTTCTCTTCTTCCTCAGTGTCATCAAATCTGGCACCGTGGGCCAATTCCTCCGTGTATTGATCCTGTAGTGCATGTTTACTGAATCTATCTACCAATTCAGGAAATATCAACTCATCCTCATCATCTAGTGGGGGCGCTCCCTCGGCACGCTCTGCTTCGTCCTCCACATAGGCCGCACTAGCGATTTGGCTTACACTCGCAATGCGAATAGATGGTATTGTTGTGGACCTTCAAGGAGCGCAGGGGTGCACACTATTAGCAGAGACAGCAAAGACACATGATGCCCGACCACCTGATGATGCCTGACCATCAGATGATGCTTTAGCCCTCTTTCTTGTGTGTTCAACTTTAAGTTGTACATGGAGACGAATTCGACCAAAACGTTCGGCAGCATTCAAAGAGAAAAGCATTACTAGATCAGCTTCACTAGTTAGTGGGAGCAATCTTTGCTCGCTAATGTTGAAATATTGCAAATCAACTGAATCGCCATTGCTCCAGGGGAATTTAGAATATATTTTATCTTTCAAATCACTGAGAGTTATGGAGGTTGCAACCACCACTGGGAAGTAAAATCCAGAGAGATACCATTCACAACCAAGAATTACGCTAGTATCTAGTTTAACCGCCAGCCAAAATGCCAGCGCTGGATCAATCCTATTCGAAAATCAAGGCAGTTAGCTGAGCACCGGCGATTCACGCTCAATTACTTCCTATAATCAATCCACAAATGGAAACAATACTTACCCAGATGGAATCCATGTGTTAGATCCCTCCGATTCCACCCAATCTTCTTTGCGCTCGACGGGGAGGACCGGTACAACTGGCGGCGTCGCATACTGTTCCGCAAAAGGGGTAGATCTAGCGGGGGAGGAAGCAGAGCCGGAGTGGGCTCCGCGGCTAGGGGGAGGGGCGGCTCGGGGGCCGAGGACGACATAAGGTAGGAGGGTCTCTCAGGTAGGAGGGCACGGCGGTAGGGGAGCGGAGCGGCGGGGCGGTGTGGGAGCTGTTCCAGGCTCGGAGCGAGAATGGTCGGTCCGACGTGTCTCCATGCGGCTCCACCCTTCACCACGTATGCAAGACCTGTCCCAACACGGCCCCTCCCTTCACCACATATGCAGGACCCGTCCCAACACGGCCCCACCCGTCCGCATGTAACGGTCGAGGTGACATAACATAACGCTCAACGCAGGACCCACCCCAACGCGGTCCCACCTATCAGCATGTAACGGTCAAGCCTTTGACATGACGACATCCCCGCGTCTGAGCGCATGTGAGGGTTTCGGAATGGAGGGAGGGGAAAAGTGAGGAAAAAACTAAGCGGCTAGGGAAAACTGAGTACAACTAATGAACCAGGCGCACGAAAATAGAAATCCCATTTGCAATTGTTTGTAGATCAATGGCACACAACATCAACTTCCCTTTAGTTGGCATATTAGAGAAAGAGAAACTACATGAATCTGGTACAAATTTTGTGGATTCGTTTCGCAACATAAGAATAATACTGAAAGGTGCTAAGAAAGACTATGTCTTTGAAGCAACTCTTAGTGATGCTCCTGGTGAAAACGCAACTCGGGCTGCGGAAGATGTCTTTCAGCAATGTAGTGATGACTACATCATTGTCCAATGTGCTATACTTGCATCGATGGAACCAGATCTTCAAAGGAGGTTTTTAAATAGGGGTCCATATGATACAATCATGGAATTAAGGGGCATGTTTGAGAAACAAGCCCGAGCAGAAAGATATGAGATCTCTCAAGCTCTTCTGGATTGCAAGATAGCGGAAGGAGGCTCAGTTAGTGCCCATGTAATCAAGTTGCATAGGTACGTTCAAAGGATGGAAGCGCTAGGCATTCCCTTTCCTTCTAAACTAGGAACAGACATAATACTGAAATCACTCCCACCTAGCTTTGTTGGGTTTGTCATGAACTTCAACATGCATGGGATGAACAAAACATTGGTCGAACTGTTTGAGATGTTGAAGGTGGCTAAAAAGGGCATACAGAAGAACACCAATCATGTGATGATGGTGAAGAAAAACACTCGCTTCAAGAAGAAGCGGTCTGGGGGTGATAAGAAGAAGGAGGATGTGCGTCGCGCCTCTAACAAAGGCAAAGCGCCTAAGCCAGGTCCAGCCCTAGAAGTTGAGTGTTTATTCTGCAGGGAGAAGGGACGCTGGAAGAGGAACTGTCCAAAGTACTTACCGGAGAAAAAGAAGACTGGATCGTCTAGCTCAGGTATATCTGATATACATGTTATTGATGTTCACTTGCAAGGTCCCAAGAGTAACTCTTGGGTATTTGTGTAGGGGTTCCCCGTATGAAAACAATAAAATTTTACCCTACGCCCCTGAACCCCTGATGCTGCCAGGACCTATCTATTAGTAATGCAGTAACAGGAGGGGATTTTCGCGAACTTACCCTTGAAGACCGAAAAGCATTGTCAACACTCAGGAGATCATGGTTGATGTAGATGAGCTGAAGCCGACCTCAAGGTCGAGATGAAGTCCTTGTGCTCTTGTGGCTCCAACGACTTGAGTGCCTCAAGTGTGACACCTCACGGGAAGTTACACATGTTGGTGCCTGACAATGACTCCCGCTTCCCCGATCCAGCAGCAGTTGCGGAAGTAGAGCTCCTAGATCCGAATCCCAAAGCACGACGGCGCTCCGCGGTGAAGATGTCTCTCGTTCGCGCAGTCCGAACTTGGGACCATGGTCACGAGAGAGAGAGAGAGAGAGAGAGAGAGAGAGAGAGAGAGAGAGAGAGAGAGAGAGAGAGAATATAAATTGGAGGTCTCCCCAAAAGTGAGGAAACCTGTATTGAATATTGTGTGTATTTATTTGGCCAAATACCCCCACTATATGTAGGGGGAGGGGAGGTACTACCTCCCTCAAAGTCCTGGGGTGGGACTAAAGGAGAGGGAGAGGGGGCGCCACCGGCCAGCCCTAGTGGGCCCCGCACGGGGGGGGCTTGGCCCACCCGGCCACCCCCTTGCCCCTTCTCCCCTCTTACCTTTCCCTAATGGGCCCTCTTCCCTCCAGAATTGGCCCATTAAGCCTTTTGACCTTTAAATTGATTTTATCTTTTATTAGATAATTATGAATAAATGATTAAATCAATATTTAACATTCATTCACATATTATTCAATCTCTATGGCTATGGCACACCTTCCGCCTCCACTCCGGACATCCTCCGGACTTACCGAAACCCTTTCGGTTTTCTCTCTACTATTCTTCGGTGATTCTACTAATCCTATAAACACTCTCTAAGAATCATCAAACCCTTAAGCGTGATACCCTACGTTTCGGGAACACTCCAGACATGGTCGGGACACTCCCAGACCAATGATCAACAGAGGGACCTGGATGGCCATGTGACCCCTGTGCATTCCACGAAGATCTTTCGTCGTTTGAACCGGGAAAGTCGTGTCTTATTCCCTTTGTCTCTCGATACTTGCATTGCCCGAGATCTAATCAATGACATCACAAGGTCATGTTCAATCTCGTTACTGAACAATGCTACTTGACTCGTTCGACAAGTGATATCCCTGTGATCAAATCACACGCTGCATAGCTATTAGATATAACTTCTCCGAGTGGGCCCTTAAGTATCTTTCCGTCATGTGGACGGACAAATCCTGCTCTTGACATATATTGCCTCTACGGTTCCTCCAAGTACCTGAACACACCTTTATAATAATTGTATTACCAAGTGACGCTTGATGCTATCTAAGCACTCTCGGGAGACAGTGATTGATATAGCCTCACGGTCTAAGGAATAGTCTATGAGGATCCATTTCTAATCATCGTAACTTGCACTTCGAGACATGATTGGGTCACGATGTTTAGGTTGGGTGTTGGTTCATCATCTCATTCTCAGAATGAGTTGACTCCATTTCCAACTGTCATAAATGCCACATGATCAGGAAACTTGATCATCTGTTGACCAATGAACCAGTGACTAGAGTTTCACTTGGAACCCCTGGTTGTTTATATATCACACGTGTATTGATGTTTCCTCTGAATATAGTTATAGCATGATATTAAACTTAATCATAAACTTTATGAAATATGATAATAATCCTTATTATTATTTGTCTCTAGGGAATATTTCCAATAGTCTCCCACTTGCACTAGAGTACAAATAAACTAGCTGCATTTGTTCTTAATCATTGGCACCACATCCGGTACCTTGAACATGCTTGCTCATGGAA
Organism: Avena eriantha; assembly: GCA_910589775.1. Taxonomy (NCBI): domain Eukaryota; kingdom Viridiplantae; phylum Streptophyta; class Magnoliopsida; order Poales; family Poaceae; genus Avena; species Avena eriantha. The sequence goes on along the minus strand of OU342744.1, from coordinate 204,469,087 downwards.
GAGGTTGAGTCTTGGGTCTGTACTTTATAGTCCCAAATCCTTTGCAACTTACTAATGTCACCTTGATTGACATTAATACTTTATCATCACATGATAACATCTGTGTGTATGCATGGTTGCTATGGCAGCAGAACAAGGCCGGATTCCAGGAGCCTACAGTGAATTTTGATCAACCTCGAGGGCTTTCTCATGGGCATTGTGCCCTAGGACACATCATTCTACGTTAGAAGCGAACTAGCCCCGCCATAACATTATACAACACTTTAGATGGTACCCTTATCTATTATTATATATGTATTCATCGAAACACGAGTGCACCCTATGCAACTTTCGATGTTTTGTTCACCTCACTTCCTACTTGACTTTAGTCGATATTACAGGAGTTTCCAACATAACCCTTTATGATTTAAGATATGTCATCCTTCATGGATTTGGAAAACATGTCTACAGCTCTCTATTAGATACTGTGGACAAGCTTAGCTCAACGTTTCGTGATTCAAACTTAATCACTTTTCAAACGTTCCTTATTGGATAATATATTATGTTAAGTTATCATCATGGTTTTCTAAGACAGAACCTATGTCTCAACATAGTGGATGATGATCATCCTTTTCTTTCTTTCAACCATTGATTTTAAACTTAATACTATTCCTAATTTGAGTTATTAAGGACTGGTTCCTTAATTAACTTCTATTCTGAAACCCTTTACAGAATCTCTTAAGGAATACTACATAATATCGTAATATTATTATTATCAACTTCTACTCCTTATAAATTATTATTTATTGGTACTTGCGATTTTATTCTTAACACACTTAAGAACCACTCCTATAAGCTCCCACTCAAAATATGTTCCTAAGATATTTGGGTATGAGTCACTACTCTTACTCAAACTATGTTCCTACATATTTGAATTTAAGCCTTATATTGCTCCCACTCAAAAATATGTCATTCACATATTGTTTTAGGAAGACTTCTATAGCTCCCACTCAATTTTATGCAAATTGCATATCCACTCTCTATTTTGATCAACTTCAAAATCCTTTGATCAAATATCAAACTTGGAGATTCACTATGAGATACTAGTATTTTTACTAGTTTTAAATCCACTAGACATTCAGCGCACTTGAATCAAATTGTGCTTTTGTCATTCACCCCCTTTTACACTATGGCTTTGCAGTCATTTGGGAAAATTCAAGTAACCCCGGACCTTTACTTGTAAGATTCAGCAACGAATTGCTTTCTAATCTCAAGGGAATTTTGCTTTGGGATTTCTCATAATTTTAGTTTACCATTATTTCCTTAGTAGTGGGGAAAACACTAGTGGGGAAAACACTAGTGGGGAAAACACAATGATCATTATCATTGATTCTTTCCTTTGTGAAGAGAATCGACCAGCAAAGCTTATCGTTGCGCTTCTCAACACTCTGATGTAGGGATTTGAATCCTCGTCGTGTTTCACACTATCTTCCATTTTCTCTATAATCGAGAAATATCACGGAATGTGAACTTTCTCAAGAATGCACCAAAATCCAAGCAATATAAGTTTTGCTTCTCTTTTGGTTTCAGCTATGGATTTCGTATTCAATGTTTCCAATGAATACTCTACAAGGACTTATTCGCTATTGTTTTGGTTACATCAAATAACTCCAAAACTTCCACGACGATCCATACTAGATATGGCGCCGATCTCACGAATTCATATGGTTCACTATATGTTCTAATTGAGTGATAACTATTTCTAACTAATGGTCTCTACATCTACACTACAATGATTTATTTGATGCTTTGCATTTTGACGTTTCAAATGCATTGCATTCCACAATTTCTTTTATGACAATCTTATAAAGTCGAATTTCATTACTATCGATCAAATTGTAGTAATTAGATTCTCTTTTATATTCATACCCTTTGTTGATGAAATAATTTGATCATATCAAATAGTTTCATATTCATGTTTCCTTTGGTAAACTTATTTACACATTTAAACAATCATATAATGATAATCACCATTTTTGTTAAACCACAATACATTGAATATGTATTTAATTTTAACAATTCATCAAACACTTTGTATTCGAGTAATACCCTGTGTTTAAGTTATTTTGCCGAACTTAGGCATGATTTATATGTGACAAGAAATCGAACGACTTTCACATTGGAATTTAAACAATGGTTTCATTCATTAATGAATATATCATTTAAGTTGGGTATTTTTTAAGCATTTCAATATTTTACAAATGTTCATATGTTATCAATTAGTTTCAAAACAAGGATAATTCACACGTAATTGAACAAGATATGAACACGAATAGAAATCATTCATAAAAGTGGAACAACTGTTTGTTACAAGCTCATATGAATAACTGTCTCACAAAGTGTGAGACACGCTATAGAAGTTCACAATCTTTTGATTACAATAATCATCCTAAGCATAAAATAAGTGACAAAAGTTTAGGGAGAGTGTCATTAGCCATCATCATCATTCTCATCATCAACACGCAATGTCACCTCCTCTCCAGCAAGCACCTCTATGCAGAAGGACCTGTTTTCAGCAAAACAGAACAAGTATCAAATATACTTAACACTGCAAATGTGTTTGCAAGATTATAACATTTATAAAATTGTATATCAAATATATACCTTTGTCATCGATGACCTCACTGATGATTGGTTCAACCTTTACGTTCCTAAAACGTAATATGGACTCTTGGAAATACAATGTTTCCGTATCACCACTCATTATGCTACTCTGGACATGTCCTTCGTAGCTGGGACGCAACGATCGAAGCAGCATGCCTATCGCAAACGGATCATCAATCCAGTAGTCCACGAATTGAACCAGTCTCATGTGAGCATCAAGCATGCGCTCCAAGTGACCCTTCAGACATGTGTGTTCCTCCATCTGTATGGAAAGGAACTCTCCAAGCAGCTCATGCTTCCACATGCGCACATGGTTTATGAACTCTGCTCTTAGCTGATCCACCATCGAATATGGACCAAGATCACCCATGAGAGGATGGAGTTCATCCACCATCCCATAACGCATTATTATCTGAATGTAGGTGGACATCTCTTGACGATAGTAGCGGTCTGCCAGCTCTTGTGGGGTCTCATAGTGGTCTGGCTCAGTCAAATCCATTGTGCGGCGTATGTAGTCTACCACATGACTCCTAGTAAGGAGATCATTTAGGCGCACAAGCCAACTAGGGAAGTTGGATCCATCAAGTCTAAGTTGCTCACCCATTACCCATTCCTCAATGACAAAGTAAGCTTCACGGTGAGCCATCTCTACATTTATAATTGCAAAAGGAATTTAGACTAAGTTTATAATTAAATGAGTTAATAATAACTCCACTCAGAAACACCTATCCCCTGAAGGGTTCTAGTGATAACATGACCCCTTTTCCCCACATCTCCCCCAACCATCACGGCCATCAATGTGGGTTCTAGGGTGGATGCTAAACGTCGGTCACATCATTCATGTGACTCATGCTCAATCTTTCGAGCATCCGTGTTCCAAGGCCATGTCTGCTACATGCTAGGCTCGCCAACTCAACCTTAGTGTATTTGCTATGCAACATGGCTTACACCCACAGTATGCGAACGTAGATATGTCTGACACCCGAACATCATAGCCTGCCTCATATCGAAGAACTTTCTTGGTGGTGCACACTAAGGGAGAACAAAATCATTGGTAATTTTTAATAGGGATCATCTTATTAGGCTACCGTCGAGTATGTAATACTAGCACACAATAAGATATACAAACAATAACATTGAATGTAAATGCGATGTGATATGGTCCTTCACGTCATGATCTCCATCCGGCGTCATCGGATTCCATGTAACACCCTCGAATCGGCCCTATGCAAGTTTTAGCGCTTCCGCCAAACCCGCATAGAGACGATTCAAGGACGCCCACCAGGCACTTTCGTGCGGGTGGAAAACGAAGTAATACCATTACTCAACAGTCCTCGATGGGACCCACAGAACAGATATATATATATATAACATGACTCCAAGAGCCAAGAATACAGATATACAATACAAAGATCCAAATCACCTTGAAATCGATACAGCGTCCGAGTACGGACAAGATGCAAATGGGGCTAAGAGCCCTGAAGAATAACCAATGGCGTCCATAACCCTACCCAGGCCAAGCCGGAAGGGTAACCCTGCTAACGACATCGAACTTGAACCTGCTAAAACAAAAGGGGTGCCGACAAAGGCAAAGGAAAAAGAGGAGCGTCAGTACTGAGGCCAGTACACGGCGAGGCTAGAATTCGGCGGCTCTCGCCTACATAGGTATGGTGGACTGAAGGGCAGCGCAGCATGCACTAAACAACCTACAGAGACTCGATTAACTGTTGGCTATTAGAGAGAGATAAGAAAGATCTATTCGGAACCAACCTTATACTAACACCAATCATATCCATCCTGGCATTTCCCCCTCGAGACCAAACGAGGAAGTCAAACCGAGGAACTCACACAGTTGGTAGTTTTATTCATTCCATTATAGTCGAAGCACTTACTAGTCAGATATAGATAGCACGAGTCATCCTGACAGCATAAGTAGTGGGCAGTTTTAGTTAACCATGCAGTTGTAGTTGTGGTACTTACTAGTCAGATACCATTAGCATGTGACATCCCAAACCCAGCAGTTGTTGGCACTTTTATTTCATTCCATTGGAGTTGCGATATTTACTAGGCAGGTATAACATGATACGATACACACTAGTTCCACCAGTTGTTGGCACTTTTATTATCCATTCCCTTGAAGTGAAGCTGATTACTAGTCACATATTAAGTCAAATTTATAGCACTACTTTAGTTATGCTTGTCTATGATCGAGATACTGTGCTCCAAGTCGTCCATAACCGTGGACACGGCTTTCAGAAAGATTTACCCTGCAGGGGTGCACAAATAGCAACACACACACGATCAACCTCGGAAAAACCAACTCAAAACCCAACAAGGCTTTCACGACAAAGCGATCACAGGATTCATAAAATATTTCAGGGGGCCACCCCACTAAGCTACCCGCAACGAAGTTGGCTGGCTCCGGAACGGACCCAGGGTTTGTGACGATGGCTGTAAACGACTGGGAACCCGAAAGTGGGACTGGGATTGTTGATACCGCGAAAACGTGGCACGATCCAGAACAGTACAGGTGCTCCACGCACAATCTTAAATAAAGCAGTAAAGCATGGCATAAGTACAGGATAGTAATAAAGCCCCAAACTACTTTGTGGCCCAAAGAAATAATAAATGAATCAAGCTCTGGCTAAGGGGATTCATGGTCCCATATGCGGATAGTGCGATAGTCAAGGAACAAGTATCAAGTACTCGGGGTCCTACAGGACACAAGTGAGCGTGGAAGAACCAAATAACATCTATTGCCCACCGATGCCTCTGCATTAGCTATATCTATTTCCAGCATTTTAACACTTGCATTTAAAATCATGACCATCTCCACCATTAAGCATCTCCACCACTAAGCATCTGCCAACCTTCCAATAACGATGGAACAACAACAACGCGAAGCAGCACATGAGCAAGCAACTACGACTCGCAAGGCCGACTATTTATCAAACAACAGGCAATAGGATGTGTCTAAGGCAATATAAAGGCTGCAAGGGATATATCTGGAACGGAACACTAAAGCATCGCGACACAGATAGCAATAGATCAACAGGAGGAAATAAAGACTATAAAAGAAAAATAGGTAGAAAGTGGAAGATGCTCGCTGGGAAAACACTGCCGAAGGATCATATCCGGAGAACTTGTCCATACTCGCATCAACTCATCGGCCTAATCCGCAAAGAGGCAGACACTAGAAGAAACACATGATGCAATATTTAATACTATGGCAGAAGATCCGGCATGATTATGATATGATGCAGATGCGGTGCAATTAGGCAGTATTAAGCGGAACCGGGGTCCCAATAATTAATTAGATGGTTCATGTTGTATAGATACCCCGCAATTTAAATGTTGTATGAACAAGGCAAAACATGGCACGGGTTCGATACTCGAATTTAAATGGAGTCAATATAAGACTAAAATAGTCCGCATATAGTCTCCATAATTCATTATGAGGTGAATCGACAAAGTACCCACAAACCCCAAAATATCTATGCGACATGAAAACTTTAATATGCAACAATTTATATAGATGGCATTTATAAAATAGGGGCTCAGATCAAGGTCACACATTGGGGTTCGGATCCAGGGTCTCGGGGTCGACGGGGATCGGTCTTCGGGCTCCGGGAGTGGGTCTTCGGGTCCAAGAAGGAGACCTTGACGTGCCTAGGGTTCGGCCTTCATGATTTGGTCTTCGAAGTCCGTGTAGGCGAGCTTCAAGTATGATGGGCCTTCGATGCGAATGACTTCGGGTTCCGGGATCGGGAAGAACAAATTGGCGTCCGGGATGAAGAACTTGGCGTTCCGTGTCGGTGACCTTGGCGTCCGGGTTCTCGGGCATCACAGCCGGGAAGGAGAACTTGTCTCATCCGTGGAGATCTTGGTTCAGCCTCGGTCAACGCGTTCGGGAGCAGATCTTGGTGTTCTAGGCATCTTCCGGTCGGGGTCTCAGCGTCCATGAAGAAGATCATGTCGATCCACATGGTTCGGTCTTCGGGGCTGAGAAGATCTTGGTGCTCGGCGTCCTATGGTCTTCGGTTTCGTGTCGGTGGTCTTCGGACAACAATGCCTCCGGAAGATCTTGCGGTAGCGGGTACTTGACGGAGTTGACCACGGGATCATTGCAGAAACACAAACACTTTTTGTAGAGAGGGTCAGATACTCCGCTACTTGCACGGACACGCAACAACGGAGGTGTGAGAGGGACTTGGACGGCTACACATCGGATTGCATCCGGAACGATTTCCACCCAAGGATACAAGCTGAAGAGGCACCACACAAACTTGGTGGAAGAACACACGCGGCAAGAGCGGCCTGGATAGGCCCGAGACATCAGCCAGGGAGCACACGCGGGAGTGGGGCTCGAGCGGGCGGGAGGTCGACGGCGCGCAGAGCAGGGCGGGGACGCGCGAGATCGAGGGGGCCATGGGCGGTGCAGGGTCGTCGGAGCGAGCGGCGCGGAAGCAGCGAGGTCCGGCAGTAACGAGGCGGCACAGACGTGGCCGAGGCGGAGGACGGTCGGAGGCAGGGCAGAGCTCCGGGAAGAGGGCGGGCGACGGCGGCGCTGATGTGGTCGGACAGAGGAGATCCCGGCAGCAGGGGACCGAGGCGCGGGCTCGGGATCCAGCGGGCGGTGACAGGGCGCAGAGGTCGGCGAGAAGGAGCTCGACGCGGTGTAGGGCTCGATGGTGGCCAGGCGGCGACGCGGGCTCCTGGCGGCGGTTGGTGAAGGAGGATTGGTGGTTGGTAGGGAGAGGCGAGGGGTGGAGGATGGGGTGGAGGCTCGGCAGGTGGGGGTTAAACGGGAGGGAGGAGAGAGGAGAGGCGTACGACGGGGAACGTGGTGCGCCAGGAGGGCGGGCGGGATCCCGAGGTGGCGGTTGTCGGTAGCGTGGGGCAAGGTGGGGCCGAGGTCGCGTGCGAGTGCGGCGCTGGTGTGCATGTGGCTGGCGGTGGTTGGTGGTGGGTTGTGTCGGTGGGTGGGCCAGGCGGGAGTGGTTGTGGGGAGGGAACGATCAGGGGTAGGGAGAAGGGCGCGGTCGGGTGGCTTTGCGGTGGCGTGTGCACCAGGGAGGGTGGTGGCGGCAGAAGAAGTTGGGGAGGGAGTAGGTGGTGTGGTGGGGATCTAGGGTTTGGGTAGGTGTGGGCTAGGGTTTGATCTGGAGGTGGCCGGCTGGGCTTTTGGGCCTAGCTGGCTGCCTCCCAAAAATAATACAAGTTTTATTTATTTATTTAAAAGACTTTTCTAATCTATTTTTAGACAAATTAAATATCCGGAAGAGACCGGGGTTTTTAATTTGAAATAAAGACAGGAGATATTTAGAAAACGAATATAGGCTTTTAGAAAATAGTTTTAGGCAAACATATGCATGATGATGACGATGCTCAAATGCAATGTGGCATGATGACATGAGCATGCAGTCATGATGATGCAATGCACAAAAAACACAGTGATTTTCTAGTAGTGGTTTTAGCGGGGTGCTACATTCCGGCACCAGGGTTCCGGCGCCGTAGACACCAGGGTATCGGTGCCTTTCTAGCGTGGTAGTTCATCACCTTCGTGACTATCTACTACTTCGTAACATAAGGTAATCACCTTACCTTTGCCACAACCATATCACAAAGCAACGCCCCCTGCAAAACAAAGTTAGACACCTCTACTTTATCTTTGCATGTTTTACGTGGCTGAATGGGCATTCACACAAGAACCATTCTTACCTACGAACTTTCACCACAACGTTGATCAAGTAGTTGTCTATACTACACCCCTTTCGGGGCCCTTCGTTGCAAATGGAATACCAACTAATGCAAGAGAGACAGACACCCCTCCTAAGCCACTTTAAACGGTACAAGTCGTATGTCAAGCATGGACCAGTCTCGCGAATGAACGCGTAAAGTCGGTTGGGGGCGCTTCATCAAGCATTACTATGGTATGCACAAGTACACATGGGAGGGTAACAACTAAAAGATCAATGCCCACACGCTACATCTCGTGTGTTCTACCCGTACTAGCATTACTACGCATAGATCTAGCTCTGATACCACTGTAGGGGTTCTGTGTATGAAAACAATAAAAATTTACCCTACACCTATGAACCTCTGATGCTGCCAGGACCTATCTATTATTAATGCAGTAATGGGAGGGGCTTTTCGAACTTACCCTTGAAGACCGAAAAGCATTGTCAATGCTCAGGAGAGCGTGGTTGATGTAGACGAGCCGAAGCCGACCTTAGGGTCGAGATGAAGTCCTTGCGCACTTGCAGCTCCAATGACTTGAGTGCCTCAAGTGTGACACCTCGTGGGGAGTTACACACGTCTGGTGCCTGACGATGACTCCCGCTTCCCCGATCCAGCAGCAGTTGCAGAAGTAGAGCTCATGGATCCGAATCCAGCAGTGCGACGGTGCTCCGTGGTGAAGATGTCTCTCATTCGTGCAGTCCGAACTTGGGACCACGGTCACGAGAGAGAGAGAGAGAGAGAGAGAGAGAGAGAGAGAGAGAGAGAGAGAGAGAGAGAATATCAATTGGAGGTCTCCCCAAAAGTGAGGAAACCTTTATTGAATATTGTGTGTATTTATCTGGCCAAATACCCCCACTATATATAGGGGAGGGGAGGTACTACCTCCCTCAAAGTCCCGGGGTGGGACTAAAGGAGAGGGAGAGGGGGGGCGCTGCCGTCCAGCCCTAGTGGGCCTTGCGGGGGGGCTTGGCCCACCCGGCCACCCCCTTGCCCCTTCTCCCCTCTTACCTTTCCCTAATGGGCCCTCTTTCCTCCGGAATTGGCCCATTAAGCCTTTTGACCTTTAAATTGATTTTCTCTTTTATTAAATAATGATGAATAAATGATTAAATCAATATTTAACATTCATTCACATATTATTCAATGTTTGTGGCTATGGAACACCTTCCACCTCCCCTCCGGACATCCTCTAGATTTACCAAAACCCTTCCAGTTTTCTCTCTACTATTCTTCAGCGATTCTACCAATCCTATAAAGACTCTCTAAGCATCATCAAACCCTTAAGCTTGATACCCTACGGTTCGGGAACACTCCAGACATGGTCGGGACACTCCCAGACCAATGATCAACAGAGGGACCTAGATGGCCATGTGACCCCTGTGCATTCCACGAAGATCTTTCGTCGTCCGAACAAGGACAATCGTGTCTTATTCCCTTTGTCTCTCAATACTTGAATTGCTTGAGATCTGGTCAACGACATCACCATGGTGTGTTCAATCTCGTTACTGAACAATGCTACTTGACTCGTTCGACAAGTGATATCCCTATGATCAAATCACACGCTGCATAGCTATTGAATATAACTTCTCCGAGTGGGCCCTTAAGTATCTTTCCGTCACGTGGACGGACAAATCCTGCTCTTGACATATATTGCCTCTACGGTTCCTCCGGGTACCTGAACACACCTTTATAATCACTATATTACCAAGTGACGTTTGATGCTATCTAAGCACTCTCGGGAGACAGTGATTGATATAGCCTCACGGTCTAAGGAATAGTCTATGAGGATCCATTTCTAATCATCATAACTTGAACTTCGAGACATGATCAGGTCATGATGTTTAGGTTGGGTATTGGTTCATCATCTCATTCTCGTAATGATTTGACTCCATTTCCAAATGGCTTAAATGCCACATGATCAGGAAACTTGATCATATGTTGACCAATGAACCAGTGACTAGAGTTTCACTAGGAACCCCTAGTTGTTTATATATCACACGGGTATTGATGTTTCCTCTCAATACAGTTATAGCATGATATAAAACTTAATCATAAACTTTATGAAATATGATGATAATCCTTATTATTATTTGTCTCTAGGGCATATTTCCAACAATTTGATACCGGATCGGTTGCTAATATTTGCAATTCGATACAGGAGCTACGGAATCCTAGGAAGCTTGGCAAGAACAAGGTGACGATGCGCGTCGGGAATGGACCAAGTGTTGTAGTGATTGTCGTCGGCACAAGACCTCTACATCTACTATCAGGATTAATATTAGAACTTAGTAATTGTTACTTTGTGTTTGCATTATGTAAGAATATAATATCAGGATATTGAATCTTACAAGATGGCTATTCGCTTAAATCGGAGAATAATGATTGTTCGATTTATATTAATAATGTATTCTATGCACACGCTCACATGAAGAGTGGGTTGTTTATGATTGATCTTGACTGTGATACACACATCCATAACACTGAGGCTAAACATCAAAAGACAAATGAATTGAATATCACATATCTGTGGCACTATAGATTGGGTCACATTGGACATAAACGCATGAAGAAGCTCCATAGTCATGGACTTTTGAATTCACTAGATTTTGAATCTTTTGATACATGTGAAGCATGTTTGATGGTAAAGATGGCCAAATCACCTTTTAACGGATATGTTGAACAGGCAAGTGACTTACTGGAAATAATACATACTGATGTATGCGGTCCAATGAGTATACCTGCATGCGGTGGATTCCTCTACTTTATATCCTTTACTGACGACTTGAATCACTATCTTATGAAGCCTAAGTCTGAAATATTTGAAAAGTTTAAAGAATTTCAGAACAAAGTAGAGAATTAACATGCCAATAAAATAAGTTTTTGCGGTCGGATCGTAGAGGCGAATATTTGAGTCATGAGTTTAGCGAACATCTTAGAGCTCGTGGAATCCTTTCACAGCTTATGCCTCCAGAAACACCCCAACGTAATGGAGTGTGAACGGCGTAATCGAACTTTGTTGGACATGATGAGATCTATGATGTCTTTAATTGATCTCCTTTTGTCATTTTGGGGCTAGGTTAATAATCTGCTGTCAAGGGGATAGCTGTCTGATCATCATCTTTGAGATATGTGTCAATCATGTTTAGTTTTTCCCCACACATGATTAACCTCCCTATAATAAAGCTCAAGAGTAGTGAGAGAAAGAGTGTGGACAAACTACTGTATTCCACATGTCTTTTTCTACATTGGCATAGAGTGTTACTTGACAACAAGTTTCTGGAGTAACCAAGACAGTCTTCACCTAATAGTACCAGGATAGTTGCACCCTCCATGCACCCTTGTCGAGATGTGTGCCAAACTTGTTTGCTTTGTAGAACACTATGGTACACACTTAACTTGCATGTAATAAAGCTGGTAGCTGACACACTATGCATCGATAATAGTGTAAGAGTGTGGACAAACTATTGTCTTCTCACGTTTAGCATTGGTCTATGTGTTGCATGCCTTTGTCGTAGAAAACAATAACATCTATATATACATTCTTCATGCATGCATCTACAAGCAAACGCTCACCTATTATGAGTGTCAAAAAGAGGTCCGTCGTTCAAAATAAATCACTCTAAAGTGTATGTTTAGACAGGTAATTTTTTATGAAATATAAATTTCACCACATATACCTAGGTACCTCGAGACGATCCACGATATATAGACGTGTTGTTATATGTACACTTATAATACTAAGACATGCCAACTTGTGACAAATAAAACAAAGTTGTGAGGGGATGTAACATGCAATGAAGTCAGTGCAGTTAATCACAAAACACTCAGGGTCCTTAATTAATTTTACAAGAACATGAGTGCGGACGTGGCCATATATGCAGTCAGTACAGTTAATCACAAAACACTCAGGGTCCTTAATTAATTTTACAAGCACATGAGTGCGGACATGGCCATACATGCACATAGGGTTTGTGTAGCTTTTTTGTTTTCTCGTGGTCACTATTTCTTCACGAGGACCATCGTACTAGATGCCAATATGGTATAACATTGTGTAGTGAAAAGAGTGTTCTCAGCTATAGTGTCAGCTACTGCTATCGTTGCCAGCAAGGCTAACCATGGCGTCCTACGATTGCGAAACAGACATAGGTGGTACTGAACAATGTCAGGAATTTACAATGCATGACAGACCAAATTACCTCACTAAATGTTGATTACTGTTGAAGTTTTTGTTTCATCCTGCTTGTTGGTTAGATACATGCTCGAATCTCTAGGCAGATCTTACGTTAGTTGGATGGGGGCCATCTATCCCCAGTGGCAGGAAATCCACACTCTTTCGGAATATGCTTTAGAGACTGCGGCTTTTACACTTAATAGAGCGCCATCAAAGTCCGTTGAAATGAAACCATATGAATTATGGTTTGGCAAGAAATCCAATTTATCGTTTCTTAAAATTTGGGGTTGCAAAGCTTATGTAAAACATTTGCAGCCAAATAAGCTTGATCCCAAATCGGAAAAATGCGTATTTGTAGGTTACCCTAAGGAAACCTTTGGGCATTCCTTCTACCACAAAACTAAAGGCAAGATTTTTGTCGTGTGAGGAGGAACATTTCTTGAGAAGGAATTTATCGCTAAAAGTTTGAGTGTGAGGACAATAGAGCTTAATGAGGTTATTGAACCAGAGAAACATGGGCAGAGTAGCGCATAACTATAATCCGTTCTGGAAACGCCTATGGCGCCATCAGATGATGCCGCACCTACAAGTGTTGTAGTCTCGGAAATTAACACTCCTATTGAACCATGTAGATTTGGTAGAGTTTGTCTTACGGTCGTAAGATTTGAAGACGAAGTATTGTTCTCAGACAACAATGAACCAGCTTTTTTTTGCGAAATAACGATGAACCAGCAACATACAAAGAAGTTGTGATGGGTCCTAACTCCGTCAAATGGCAATAAGCCATGAAACCTGAGATAAAATCCATGTACGAGAATCAAGTTTGAAACTTGATGGACCCTCTTGAAGGCATAACGCCTATAGAATGTAAATGGATCTATAAGAAGAAAATAGACGTGGACGGTAATGTTACTATTCATAAAGCACGACTTGTCGCAAAGGGGTTTCAACAAATTCAAGGAGTTGACTACGATGAGACTTTCTCTCCCGTAGCATGCTTAAGTCTATTCAGATTCTTCTAGAAATATTTGCATATTACGATTATGAAATATGGCAGATGGATGGCAAAATAGTGTTTCTAAATGGGAAGCTAACTGAGAATGTGTACATGGTACAACCCAAGGGTTTAGTATATCCTAAATATGTTGGAAAGGTGTGCAAACTTCATAGATCCATCTATGGACTGAAGCAAGCATCACGGAGTTGAAATCTTTGTTTTGATGAAGTGGTAAAGAGTTTCGGCTTCATCAAGAACTAACAAGAGTCTTGTGTATACAAGAAGGAAAGTGGGAGATTGATACTGTTTCTAATACTATATGCGGATGACATATTGTTGATTGGAAACAATAAAACATTTCTTAACACTATAAAGGAATCATTGAAGAAAAGTTTTTCAATGAAAGATTTGGGTGAAGCAGCTTACATATTGGGCATAAGGATCTATAGAGATAGATTGCGGCGCATGATAGGGCTTACTCAAGATACATATCTAGACAAAGTTTTGAAGAGGTTCAAAATGGAAGAATCCAAGAAGGGATCACTTCCAATGGTGCATGGAAAACCATTAAGCAAGAATCAATGTCATATGACAGACGCTAAGCTAAATGACATGGGTAAAGTTCCATATGCGTTAGCAATTGGTTCAATCATGTATGCCATGATATGTACAAGACCAGATGTTTCATATGCACTAAGTGCTACTAGTAGATAACAAAGTGATCTAGGTGTGAATCACATGATAGGAGTGAAAAATATACTTAGGTACTTGAGAAGGACTAATAATATGTTTCTCATATATGGAGGTGACAAAGAGCTCGTTGCAAGGCGTTACATTGATGCAAGCTCTGTCACTGATTCTGATGATTTTAGATCTCAGTATGGTTATGTGTTCACCATGAACAGGGGAGCAGTGAGCTAGAAAATTTCTAAGCAAGATACGATTGCGGACTCTACAATAGAGGCGGAGTACATAGCAACGTCAGATGCTTCAAAGGAGAGTGTCTGGATGAAGAACTTCATCTCAAAACTTGGTTCCAAGTGCGCTAGAGCCAATGGAGATTCATTGTGACAACAATGGTGTCGTCGCTCAAGCAAAGGAACCAAGGTCCCACCAGAAGAACAAGCATGTACAACATAGATTTCATCTCATACGTCAGTTCATGCATGCTGGTGACATCAAGATGTGCAAAATTCATACATATCTGAATGTGGCAAATTCATTGACAAAGTTACTCAGGCTTGCAAAGCATGAATAGCACCAGGATGCCATAGGTGTTAGAATGCTAAATGTAAACTAGATTATTGACTCTAGTGCAGGTGGGAGACTGATGGAAATATGCCCTAGAGGCAATAATAAATGTGTTATTATTCATATTTCTGTTTCATAATTAAGTTTATCATTTTGTGCTATAACTGTATTAGTTCCGAATAATGTGTATTTGGAGGAAAACCCTAATACATGTGTGGGATGTAAACACCAAATAAAGATATCCCTAGTCATGCCTCTATGACTAGTATGTATGTCAATGATAGTTTCGGTTTCCTAACTATGGGCAAAGTGACAATGTGATTGTGGTGTTGCCAATGACACATGTGATCGGAGTTGTTGGAGAACAACGACAATGGATATACCCAAACATGTGATATCGTGAAACGTATCGTCAATATAAGTTATTGGTTTAATCTGATTTGTTATTGTAATGACTTTACTAGAAATCGTTTGACCACGAGACACATGTGAAGTTGGGAACAATATGGACGTGGCAAGATTCTCCAAACATTGCTCTTAACAGAGTAATTATAAAGTTGATGATTGTTCTTACTGGATGGTTCACTAATCATTCACATGGTGTTCTTGTGGGAATTGATACTCCTGATGATGGAGAGATACACTCTGGGCCCGCTCATGTACTATGATGTTCGTCATTGTCTGGTCGGACATGTGATAAAGTTGTTGAACACATGAACATCGATAGTATGGTATGAGTAAAGAGTACATGTCAGATAACAAGAATAACCTAGTGTTTCATCTCGAGCAGTGTAAAGTATCGACGAATCAATACGATATGTATCGGGCTCAATACTATGGTTCACACGATAAAGAACTTCGTGTTATTTGTGGGGGTTTCTACTTGTATCAAGACACTGATAGTAATCGTTGTCATTTGAATGAGTTCCGGACATGTCCGCAAATATCCGAACCTACCGGGTCACACACTTAAGATGTTTATGGCATTTAGAATGTGAGTGTGAATGATATAGTTGGATGAAGTAATTCTGAAAGGATGTTTCAGAACATCTCAGAATATTCTAGAGGAGTCTGGGATATTGCCGAGAGTGGACAGAATGGTTCTGAACATTTATAGAGGGCGCTAGGAATATTTAAGGAAGGTTTCGAATTAATCCAGAGGTGCCCGGAAGTTAATTTGGAACGCTTTGGAATAAATATTTATATTAATAATAAATAAGAAATTATTATTTATTAATATCCTAGTGGGTCCCATGGGCCGAAGGGCCGCATTGGCCCATTGGGCCCACACGCGCGCGGGGGTAGGATACCTTAGCTAAATTGGCCAGGGCCTTCCCTAGGCCGGTGGGTGGAGGAGGTGGGGCGAGGCCGAGCGGGGGGAGGAGTCCTCCCTGGTCTCAAACTTGCCCCCCAAGTTGGTTTTGGGGAGGACTCCGTATTAGATATGGACTTCCTCTCTCTCATATTGGTGGAAGAAATGAAAAGGAGGATTCATTGTAGGATACAAATCCTAGTCCTACTCTCCTCTATGGAGGAGGGAATCCGCCTATATATTGAGTGGAAAGGGCCAAGAGCAAGACACACTAATCCATGCCCTAGCCCAAGCCACCCCCATCGCACTGCCGCCACCTCCTTGGCTCGGTCCTCTTCCTCGCGTCGTCGTCTTCGTCGCGTGGAGGAGATCTTCACCAACACCCGCAGTAGCTCCTTCTTCTACCCCGTGTAGATCTAATCTTGACGGACGATGCAGTGCTGTTGGATTTCATCGACACGTTCCTGCTTTGTCCGCGAGTTATTGATCTCGCCTCGATGTGGTGCCATCCTTGTTGGACGTGTGGATACCCGTGGAGGTGCGACACTTGGAGCACTAGTTCTTCAGAGCCGTCCGTGGGATAATACATCTCCCCGCAACTCGTTCAGGGATCCACGCATGATCAACCTCATCATCGACAAACTTCTGCTAGTTCGGTCTACGAGGATATGTTCCGTTACCTCACCCTTGCATTGGATCTTGGTTATGCGCTAGAATTTTTTGTTTTGCGTAACGCATTCCCCAATACTTTGTGCTACTGAAATCCCTGGAGAGAGTAACCATGAAGCCCCTCTATTGGTTGATGAACATGAATGCAAGAACGTAGCCCATCCAAAGCTTGATCTTCTTGGCAAACTCCCTCCAGCCTTTCAGAAAGTATACCTCTCCCTCATACATCTCCAACTAGACATTATAGTTGTAGGAGCTAGCAATCTTGAGCACAGAGTGAAAATTTGCTTCTTAATCCGTAGCATCTTCACCACCACCGGCTTCATCATGGGAGGGACCTAAAGAGGATACAAGTATGTTGCATTGATATGGATGAAAAAGCAGTGAGGGAGGTTGTTGAAGAGGTGGTGCCCGATCCTAGGACAACGACTCTACACTAACTCCTTTTCCTTGACATCAACATCTTGTAGTAACCTAGAGAGGTTAGGCCTCTCTTGCATGGCAGGTATCTCTGGTAGGAAGTCCTCATACCCCATCAAAGGAAGAAATGTGTTCTTGTAGAGGGTGTCCTATTCCTTCTTGGATACCTTGCCATGGACAACTAATCAGATGAGAGCAAAACATTGATAGTAACATGATGATGAATACAAGGTGTTGATCAATGTAGATGATAGATAAGAAAATAAAAAACAGTTCAAAACACTGATTGCACTACTGATCAATGTAGATCATAGACAAGAAAATGACAAGCAAATCAACTACTGATAAGTTTACATGGATTGCAGTACTAATCAATGTAGATCATAACAAGTAAATACAAGCAAATCAACTATTGATAAGCTTACATGGATTGCACTACTGATCAACATTGATCGGTGACAACCAAGACAAGATATGGGAACCGAAACAAGTACTCATAGGTAGATACACAAAGATTGTAATACTGATCATTGCCAACATGCATATGAATATAAAATGCTTATATATGAACGTAAACATGTATATGAAGGAACATACATGTCAAGCAAGCAGTCCAATAAGTAATAAGGACAACAATGGCAGCAATGGCACTACTGATCAATGTACACATCTATGGACAAATGCATCTACGGCCAAATGCATGTCAACGAATCAAGATGTATGCCAATCAAACAAGACACTAAGGCAATCAATCATAAAAAGTATATGCAAGCAAGTAAAGATGTACAAAATTGAGGCTGCTAAAAAACCTTGCTTGGGGGTGGAGCTATCGATGGCCTCGCAGGGTAGGCCATTGAAGAATATGATGCAGAAGATCCACCCGTGCTGGTGGTGGTGGTTGCTGGAGCAGTTGTGAACGGGGACGAATCTGGTCTGCATGGGGAAAACCCCAAATTGGTCCTCATCGAAGCCATCGCAGCAAACTCTGATGCCCTTTTCGATGCCACGCAAGGATAAAGGGAAATCGGCAATAGCCTCCTCATGGAGGGCACGAAGTCAGGGTTGACCTGCGTGGCCACGATCCTTATTCCCTCCCCTCATACTTGGCGATGGAGAGGTTAACGACATGGGTGGTAGATCAGCAACAGGGCTTGATCTTGCAGGCGGGAAGGCTAGACGGCGGCAACAGTGGAAGGGGCGAGGAGGCCATCAGTTTATTCAATGGGACATAGAGAGAGAGGGTGAGGCACTACACTAGGGCAGTGGTGGTAAAGTGAGAGAGTAGGGAGGGAGTTATTGACACGTCTCATATGCTTCCTCGCGCATGCAATGGTTGGATGGTGGTAGTCCATTTTATTCTCAATCAAGGCAGGCTCAAGGGAAACTCTCAATTCAGGCGTTGTCCCTAGGCTTGCTTTTGGGATGCTTTAGAATCATGTTGGTCACAACATGGGGGGCTGCAAGGAATCAAGCGGCTCGTTTACGTTGCAAACAGCCCTGTCCCAACCTTCTGTAGGCTACCAAATGCGTCCTAAGTCACTGCATGAATGCATCCATCAAGTAGTAAGTAAATTTTGGGCGTGGGACAGTGACGAGATGATCACCTTTTCTAGAAAATCAAATTAAGTTATGCAACCGAGTAAATTATAAGTTACTACCACAATTGGGGAAAGGTCTACGAGTCGGTACCATTTCTGGTATTTTGTTACAAATCTACCAACCTTGGGGCAGCTCACAACAGATCGTGCTGATCCAAACAATCATCGACTTGCCGTTTTAACCCGCACCGGTTAAGACAAGATGTGTTCCGACCGGTCACACCAGACGCACATTTCTTACCCTAGCTTGCCATGCTACCTCATTTGTCGGCTTGCCGTTGTCGCAGTTATGTCGCCACCATGCTTGCTAGGTGCCTCGTCCGCCGTCACTAGCATTGCCATCATGCCTAGCTGGAATGATGAAGAGAATTCGATCCCTTCGCTGCTAGGGGTAAGCTCATTCTAGGGTTAGGATTCGTTCGGCCCAATTTGGGATTTTTCTTTATTTTTACTAATTCAACTCCAATTTATTTGTAATTTATGGTGATTAGGATCTCAAGGACCTCGATTATGCTCTAATTATGTTGAGGATCCAACTTTCTACGGGATATCAGTTGATTTCCCCATGATATGCCACGTCCATAAAATGGCGCTGCTCTAGTGTGTGGCTTTTGAAGGAAGCAACACTATGCATGGATTTTATCGATGCCCAGTGGAGAATGTGAGTATTTTCTCCAAAATAATGATAGTGTTGCACTTAGTTCTGTCAATTACTTATATGTTGCAACTTACGTTCAAATGTTGCCTAGCTTACTTTAGTTTAACTCTGATATTTAGTGCATTGATACGTTTAGTTAGTTTGAGATATTAGATATTTCATTTATTTCATTGCAAACTTACTGATTAATAGTTTCTACATATACTTATATTTATGTGATTTCTATTTTCGTACCCTCAGTTCGTTACTTGTACTCAGTTTTCTCCAGCCGCTTAGTTTTTCCTCACTTTTGCCCATCTCCTTGTACAAAACTCTCACATGGTCTGAAACTCGTTGTCCGTCAGCCTTGCCGTTTCGTGCTGACAAGTGGGACCGCGTTCAGTCAGGTCCTGTAGTGGACCCTCATCGTTACGTGCTGACGAGTAGGGTCGTGTCCTGTCCTGTTCCGTAGTGTACCATTGCCATTACATGCTGACAAGTGGGGCCGCATTTAGTCAGTTCCCGTAGTGGACACCTCTCTCAACTTATCCAGATCAGCATCAGACCCACAGCTTATCCACGTGAGCGCCGGACCCACAGCTTATCCACGTGAGCTCCGGATCCACAGCTTACCTAGGTTGGCATTGCAAGATGGGACCCCGAGCCAGCCCCGCGCCCGCGCCCTTTGTCTAGCATCATTTTTATATAGTGAAATGTAATGTATATACAAAAATTATACACCTTTGAACTCTTATAAATCACACTTAGGACATGATAATGTTGTGCTAATAAAATCCTGATCATTTATCATCTCCATGGAGTGAAATATAATGCATAAACTTGCGTATATGAAAATTATACACCTTTGAACTCTTTGAAATCGCACTTAATACGTGATAATATCGTGCTAAGAAAATCTTGAGAGATTGTCATTTTCATAGAGTGGAATGTAATGCACAAACTTGCATATGCGAAAATTATAAACCTTTGAACACTTTTAAATCACACTTAATATGTGATAATGATATGCAAATAAAATTTTAAGAGATTATTATTTTCTCCCCCATTTTCATAGTGGAATGTAATGCATAAACTTGCATATATGAAGTTTATACACCTTTGAACTCTTTGAAATTGCACTTAATACATGATAATGTTGTGCTAAGAAAATCTTGAGAGATTATTATTTTAATAGAGTGGAATGTAATGCATAAATTTGCATATACGAAAAATATACACCTTTTAACTCTTTGAAATCGCACTTAATACGTGATAATATTATTCTAAGAAAATCTTGAGAGTTTATCATTTTCATATAGTGGAATGTAATGCATAAACTGGCATATACAAAAATTATACACCTTTGGACTCTTTAAAATTGCACTTCGGTCATGATAATATTGTGCTAATAAAATCCTGATCATTTATCATTTCCACGGAGTGAAATATAATGCATAAACTTGCGTATACTGAAATTTTAAACCTTCGAACACTGTGAAATCGCACTTAATAATGAGATAATGATGTGCTAGCAAAATATTGAGAGATTATCATTTTATCTCCCATTTTCATAGAGTGGAATGTAATGTATAAACTTGCATATACGAAAATTATAAACATTTGAACTCTTTGAAATCGCAGTTAATACGTGATAATATTGTGCTCAGAAAATCTTGAGAGATTATCATTTTCATTGAGTGGAATGTAATGCACAAATTATACACCTTTGAACACGTTCCTTTCAAATTATATTCAAGTTCATTTGTTTATAGAGTTAAAGTACCGGTGGCAAACTCATTATTTTGCATGGATAGAGGGGTGCCCCCCGAGAGATATAGGGGTTATAATGTCCACTAGGTCACAGAGGATCAATGGTTAGTGGGCACGATCCGCATGACAACTGTCTCAACCAATCAGAGCGTAGCAGCGAAGATGATCATATGTGCGAGAGATTGATACTAAGAGAGGGGAAAACTGAGTAGCACTTAAGAAACAAGGGAAAAACTAAGTAGAACTTAAAAAACCAAGGGCAAGACTGACAAAGGAATTCAAATAGAAAATAGAAAAAGATTAAAAATTGAAAATGCGTTGTTTATACAATAAAATACATCTTGGCATACATCAAACTATTTGCAATTCAAATATACACCAGTTTGACAATTATTGCCTCATTCAGACAAACTATGTTTTGGGGAGGGATGTTTTGGGAAGAGGCTTGAGTAGAAAGCCATGAACCTTCATAGATAGTAGGTGATTTGAGAAGTGGTGATTTAGGTTAAAACTTGGTTTATATACATTTCTAATGGTGGTAGGTCACATAATAAGACTCCCTAGGTAGATTCCACTATGTTTTGCTCTTTTGAATTTGTTGTGCATAAAATGATTCAATTAGCTAGCTAAAACCTATTCGTTGACTCTCTGTTGACCAGCCACCGGAGGGTAAAACTGAGTATATTGCACACGGCAGTGTTAGTACTAAAGGGCAAAACTGAGTACAACCAAACTGCCAGTGTTACACTCGAGGGCAAAACTGAGCACAACTAAGTCGCCAGGGTTAGACACGAGGGAACGGCCACATCCCAAAATTTTCCAAATTTTGAAATGTGAAAAAAACTTAAATCAAGTGAAGAAACAAGTTCTTTGAAATTCAGAAGGAACAAAAACTTTTGGAACATCTAATACAATGCCTCCAAAACCCAAGCCAAACAAAATGATTTTTGTTTGTGAAGTGGTGTGCATGTTTTAAAATCCCAAATCATGAAGCATGCATGAGAATCTTGACTTGGTTGCATTTTAAAACCTAAGAGAAGTGAAAATTATCTCAAACCCTAAAACTCTAATTATTTGTTAACACTAAGAACAACACAATACTATGGATATACTCCATATTTAAATTATACAAAAGAACTTCTGTGTGAGCTAAAAAGATAAAGGACAAAATAATAAACAATAAATATTGGTTTCATCCAATTTGGAGCCATGGATAAAAAGATATGAATTATTTTGAGAATAGAATTAAGAAAGGCAATATTAGCTATTATAGCAAAGTGAATAAATTTGGTTAGAAAAATTTGAGTTAGAAAGTAAATGTGTTCTATAATGCCCTAAAAACCTAATTTGAGTTTTAAATTTTTTTAGAAATTTGTTTGATTCAAATTGGATCCTTAAATCAAAAGTTTTTGGAGAAAACAGAAAAACAAAAAGAAAAACTGAAAGAATAAGCAAAGAGGAAAAAAGACAGCAGCTGTATCTGGCCTGCTCGGCCCACACCCCCAGCCCAACAGCAGCTCACCCATCACTCCCCCTTCTCCCCATCTCTTTCTTTCTCACCGCCCACCTACACTCCCCCTCTCACTGACACCGCGACCCCTCCTCCACGTCACCTCCATGCGCCAAGTAGGTCTGAGCGTCTGATTAATTTAGAAAATAGACAGAATTTGTATTAAACTTAGAAATTCAATAACTTTTGATCCACAATTCAGAAAAATACAAATTTGGTGTCCATGGATTCAGAAAAATGAGAGCTTCACTGATGAGGCCTTATCTCACCCTTTTGCTTCTGAAAATTTGGAGTTTTAGGCAGAACCTTTTTAGGAGTTTTTTACCCATAAAAATTGTTTTGTAAATTATTTTTGGGTTAATCTTTTTGCTATGGATTGCAAATTGAACCCTCTGTCCAGTAAGACCAAAATATAAATTTGGTTAACTATACCTAATAGCATGGGAATTATTTAGTGATTTTGGCCTTTCCAAATGCTAGAAATTATTGCTAATTGTTACAATTGCACAAATGGTTACATTTGTAATCTTGCAATATAAAATGTTCAGAAAGCACTTAGTAGTGTTCAAAACCTTGGTATAACAATTTGTACAATAAAAATTCCATCTTGCATGCTTGCATATTTTGCATGATTTGTGTATTGCCATTAGTGTTGATCTTGTGCATGTTTTGTCTTGGTTGTTTTGTTTGATAGATTGTGTGGTTTGTCAAGTGTGTTACTGCGAAGAGTGTACCAACACCACCAACTACTAAGGCAAGTGGCACTATCATCCATATCCTACTATTTTCATTACACTTAGTGGATTTTTGTAGTATGCATGATAGGAATACTATGATACTATGATATGCTATGTCCTATTAGGATATCCTTTATATATTCCTTAGTGGAAATACCATAGTGGTAGTATGCTTAGCCCTGCTATAGTTTCGGGGTGGAATATACCATATTGTGATTATATGAAGTGTTGGAAAATATATGTTTTGTATAATAAAACAAGTACTCAATGAATCACCTAGGTGGAAAGTGGATACTCAGTTGTGAATAAGGTGGCAACGAAGGGAACCATATCTATGGCTATCTCTTTCGTGTGTGCACTAGGAGAATACCACCCCAGGAACTTAGAGATTGAACATGTTTCTTGTACAGTGGCTTCTGTGTACAGCCACATGCCAAATGGGCTCTGGCTTAGTCAATTACATAGTGGAAGACCCATGCATTGGCACCTCTTCAGGTTAACTTGAATTATGTATCGAAGGTATATCCTTGCATTGGTGCCTGGTAGATGTGTTGGCATTATGTATTGGGAGGACTTCTATGGAAAGACTTTGTCACATTCTCGATCTGCCGGTACTCCATCTTGGTGAGTACTAATCCAGCGGGCATTGATGGCTCGTGGTTGATGTAGAGCACGTTGGGAACCCCAAGAGGAAGGTATGATGAGCACAACAACAAGTTTCCCTCAGTTATGAAACCAAGGTTTAATCGAACCAGTAGGAGCAAGGAAACACACCAAAGGTGTTACTAGTTGAGCTTTGACAGGGCGCACTACCGGTGCTAGTAGCAACGTGGAGACCTGCACAACACAACCACAGAACTTTGTCCCCAACTTGCGATGAAGTTGTCAATCTCACCGTGTTTTGGGGAAAACAAAGGATTAAACGTATCGAATGGAAAGAATTAAAAGTTTGCAGAAAGTAAACAAAGCAGTAAAAGATTGTAGATTGTATGTAAAAGACAAGGACCGGGATCCATAGTTCACTAGAGGTGGCTCTCCTTAAGATAGATGACATGCTAGGTGATAAAATTACAGCGGGGCAATTGACAAACACCGAGAAAGCAATACATGCATATACTAATCATCATGACTCCCTTGAGACTTGATTGGGCATTACAACATAATACATAGACCGCCATCCAACTGCATCTATGACTAATAATCCACCTTCAGGTTATCATCCGACCCCCCTCCAGTATTAAGTTGCAAGCAACAGATTATTGCTTTACGAACTGCGTGTAAAGTAAACAATGCGATTGTTCTACGAACAAAGGATTGTTGTTTTCTCCCTAGTAGCACCAACACATCTAGTACCTTAGAGATTTCTGTCACTTCCCCAGATTACCAGAGGCATGAACCCACTATCGAGCATAAATACTAACTCTTGGAGTTGCTAGCATCTACTTGGCCAAGATAGCTACTAACAACGGAAAGCATGCAAGATCTCAAATAACAAAGACATGATAGAATCAATAATCAATCTGAAATATCATCTCAATATCCATCGGATCCCCGCAAACACAACATGCAGAATTACAAATAGATGATCTTGATCATGAACGGAGCTCACAAGATCTAAACATGAAAGCACAAAGGAGGAGAACCAGCCATCTAGCTACTACATGGATCCGTAGTCCAAGGATGAACTACTCACGCATCACACCGGAGGCTTGCATGGTGATGAAGAAGGCCTCCAGGGTGAATTCCCCTCTCCGGCAGGGTGCCGGGAAGAGCTTTAGATCCCTCCCGATCTAGGGATGGAGATGATGGCGGCTACAGACTCTTTTGTGGATTTTTGATCAGGTACTTAGGGTTTTCGTCCTAAGGGAAATATATAGGCGGAAGGAGAGGCCGAGGGGGTGCCGGGAGCGGCCACACCACCCCTTGGCGTGGGCCAGGCGTGGCCACGCGGCCAGGTGGTCTGGTGGCTCCCTGGCCCTTCTTCCTCTCGTATTCTGGCACTTGATCACTTCCAGAAAAATAGGCACTTTGGCTTTTGTCCCGTCCAATTCCGAGAATATTCATTTTCTGACTTTCCTGGAACCAAAAACAGCAGAAAACAGGCAGCTGGCACTGTGGCTCTTGTTAATAGGTTAGTCCAAGAAATCATATGAAAAGTACTCCAAAGTTGGAACAAAACACAAGAAAGTGGATAAAGACAAGCATGGAACATCAAAAATTATAGATACATTTGCAATGTATCAACATCCCCAAGCTTAACTCCTGCTCGTCCTCGAGTAGGTAAGTGATAAAAAGAAAGAATAATTTTTGAGGTGACATGCACCATCAAAGACTTAATCAAAGTATTTGCAAAACATTCAAAGCTGGGATCATAGTACTTCAATCATAACATGAAAGACAAAGTTCTAGCCATAAGCAAAGAAACTATGATGCAACATGAAAAGGCACAAACAAAAGATTCATGAATAGCAATGCTTTGCAAGACGTTTGTTTGTTTCACATAAAGAAAACATAGCATAATAGTATTGAGCTTGCCCCTCAATATAGTAGCAAATATAAATGCATAGGACACCTTCAAAGTTCATAAGAGTGACTAGATAAAATAGTTTCAAACAAGCAATAAAAAGTTATGCATCAATCAACTAGTCTTGGGACAATGCACATAGAACTAAGAATGGCTACTATGCTCTCAAAGTAGGTGCATAAAAATAGAAGGTGGAGACTCAATATAATGGTGGAAGAAAAGCCTTTGTAAAAGGAAGTAGGGATTCAAGTCTCATAAAGAGCTTCCAAAAATTATGGTACTTATAGCTTTCAACTCTCATTGCCCCTATCATAAGCATCTTGAAGTGATTAAGGTTAAAGTGAACAAACTATGGTGTACATGCTTGACGAAGTATAAGTCAGAAATCTCATGTCCCTTGTATACGAGGGCCGCTCCTCATGCTACTCAAGTTTAGTCACCGGTAAGTTCTTGTCATCGTAAGTACATGTGTATCATAGAGAACCGCCAACAGGGTACCCCTTGCCCGATGATACGGAAGAATCCCCATATCAAAATGACAAGGCAAGCAGACAACGAGCATCTCAGCATTCTTCTTATTTACCATGGGAATATGGTGTTTTTTTCTCTCTTTCCTCTTTTCATAGTATCTCTTTTTTTCTTTTCTTTTTTTTATCAATATAGGACTCTTTTTTTATAAGAAGAATGCTTCATAGACAGCTCATTATGGTTACGCTGCAGGTTTCCACCATGTCAGCATGGATTAGACCAGCGTCCCAGGCGTTTCTCTAACACATATACATAACTCCATGGACTTACCAGCTCCCCTTTCATTTCACACCGACGACATCCATATACAAAAGAGCATGATATCAACTAGGTATAAGTACCAAGTGCAATGTTTGAAGCGTTCCCCATGAAAGCATGGTTCTGCTAATTCCCAACAAATAAGTGCAATCATATACAACATAGAAGACACAATGGTTCAAGTTTATTAAGGGCAAGTAAAGTAAAGTGTGCCATCAAGTTCGTGAGAGCTTTAATCACTAGTTTTCTCATAACAAGTGGAAGGTAAACAAAAGCATGAATGTACTTGGAATAGCATAAGATAGTAGGTAGGTATGGTGGACTCTTTGGAATAACTTGGTTTAGGGAGTTGGATGCATGACTGGAACTCATACTTTGTTGTGGAGGCTAGCAAAAGACTGGGAGCGACAAACTAAGAGAGCAATAATGGCCATAATCATGCAGAGCGACAAAACATCATTGATCAAAGAATAAAGTGATACTACAAGTTGAAAACTAAAGGATCATAAAGGCTATGGTGACTTTGGATAGTCATAACATGGTGTGAGCATGTGCCAAGTCAACCCAAATAAAGCATCAAAGGAGAATACCACTATACTATGCTTTAATATGCTAAAACAACGCATGATTCATCCAAGGCACATTAAGCAATCTCAATTGTTTATAACAAGTCATGCTACAGCAAATAATACTAAGCATAAAGCCAAAACAATATCAAGCATGGCATGACAAAGCATAGGCCATAGTCAAAAACAAGCTCTTTTTACCACATAAGCATGAACTTTCCTACTCTTTTCCAAACCAAACCAAACTATTTGCAAACCAAATGTATGAAAGAGGGGGTCCAACCAATTTATTCAGAAAACTAAGCAAACCAAGCAAACTAAAACACCGAAAAAAAACGAAAAAGAATACGCTCCAAGAAAAACACAACTGTGCATGAAACAATAAAAATGAAGCGTTTGGAAGAAACCTGGGATTTTTATTGATGAAGAAGGGGATGCCTTGGGCATCCCCAACCTTTGACGCTTGTACTTCTTGGATATTTCTTGGGGTGACACGTGTGACATCCCCAAGCTTGAGCTTTAGTCCATCCTTCATCTCATTACTCATTCCTTCCATACACGTGAAAATTTTCCTTCATACAAAACTTCACACAATCTCATTAGCAACATTAGTGCACTCAAGATAAATAAGTCTCAAGGTTCAGTTCTAACACCAAATAAACTTCCATTAGAACACTAGCTACTGTATCAATTTCCCCAATAATCTCAATTCCCCAAAAAAACTCAAGAAGGAACCAACAAGAAGCAAATGCAGAAAATGGCAGAAATCTGTCAAAACAGACCAGCAGGTAAATACGAATTTTTTCGAAGACCTTCTGTTGCTCAAATCAAAAAGTGTTGAACTAACGAAAGTTAGATAAAAACCTGGGGAAGAATCACAAACAATTACAGCTCAATCCGATAGACATAGCTCTCTCACGAATTTTTACAGTTAAGCACAAAAATCTGTTTCGGGACAGCAACTTTCCCAATCATTACTTCACTCTCATTAGAGGTTACTCTTGGCACAAAAAGCAAATAAAAAGGATAAGGAGAGGTTATTACAGAGGTAGTAACTTCCAAGACTCATCTAAACCTTTTGGGTTATCTCCCAATAAGTAATTTTCTTTAACGCCTTTAAGTTAGGCATAAGAAGCAAAGAAAGAATCAAGTGTTCTCAAATGAAGAAGCATTAAGACCAAATTTTGTTTTCATAGGAGAAGCAAAAGAAATATTTTCTCTCTTTTTAGGGAAATGTTCTATACCTTTCTTGAGTGAGAGTGATATTTAATGGTGCCTTCTTTCATATCAATGATGGCACCAACAGTTCTAAGAAAAGGTCTTCCCAAAGTAATAGGACAAGAAGCATTGTATTCAACATCCAAAACATAGAAATCAACGGGGAGATAAGAATCGTTAACCATAATAAGAACATAATTAAGACTCCCCATGAGTTTATTTTTAGCATTAGCATCAAGTGGGACATTCAAATAACAATCTTCAAGAGGAGGCAAATCAAGCATATCATAAATCCTTCTAGGCATAATAGAAACACTACTATCAAGATCACACAAAGCTTTGAAATCAAAGTCATTCACTTTCATATTAATGATGGGTTCCCAACCATCTTATTTCTTTATAGGAATGGAAGCTTTATGTTTCATCTTTTCTTCTTTAATCTTTATGAGAGCATCAGTAATGTGTTTTGTAAAAGCCATGTTCATAGCACTAGCATTAGGAATTTTAGCAAGCTTTTATAGGAACTTAATAACTTCAGAGATATTGCAACCATCAAGATCAAAATCAACTTTATCATCTAAAGTAGTAGAACTATTACTAGCCTCAACACTAGTGGTGGTGATAGTAGAAACACTAATGTTTCTAGCAATTTCATCTTCTCTTTCCCACTTAGCATGTAATTCAGCTAATAGTCTAACATTTTCATCAATTCTTACTTGTATGGCATTAGTAGCTGCAAAGGATTCTCATTAGTTTCAGGTTTAGCAGCCATTTTATTCAAAGTAGATTGAGCTTCAGCCAAAGATGCTATATTTCTTTCAGCATTAGAGAGTTTTTCCTCAATAGTTTTATTGAAAGCAGTTTGTTTACTAATAAACTCTTTAAGCATAACTTCAAGTTCAGAGGGAGCACTCTTATTATTGTTGTAAGAATTTCCATAAGCATTACCATTGTTGGGAGGATAAGGCTTATAATTGTTGTTACCAAAATTGTTCCTATAAGCATTATTACCATAAGCATTGTTGCCAAAGTTGTTATTTCTTATGAAGTTCACATCAACTTGCTCTTATTGAGCAACCAAAGAGGCTAAAGGAACATTATTTGGATCAACATGGGCTTTCCCATTAACAAGCATAGACATAATAATATCACCTTTGAACTCTTTGAAATTGCACTTAATACGTGATAATGGTGTGCTAAGAAAATCTTGAGAGATTATTATTTTAATAGAGTGGAATGTAATGCATAAATTTTCATATATGAAAAATATACACCTTTGAACTCTTTGAAATCGCACTTAATATGTGATAATATTATTCTAAGAAAATCTTGAGAGATTATCATTTTCATATAGTGGAATGTAATGCATAAACTGGCATATACAAAAATTATACACCTTTGGACTCTTTGAAATCACACTTAGGTCATGATAATATTGTGCTAATAAAATCCTGATCATTTATCATTTCCATGGAGTGAAATATAATGCATAAACTTGCGTATACAAAAATTTAAAACCTTTGAACACTGTGAAATCGCACTTAATAATGAGATAATGATGTGCTAGCAAAATATTGAGAGATTATCAATTTATCTCCCATTTTCATGGAGTGGAATGTAATGTATAAACTTGCATATACGAAAATTACACACATTTGAACTCTTTGAAATCGCAGTTAATACGTGATAATATTGTGCTTAGAAAATCTTGAGAGATTATCATTTTCATTGAGTGGAATGTAATGCACAAATTATACACCTTTGAACACGTTCCTTTCAAATTATATTCAAGTTCATTTGTTTATAGAGTTAAAGTACCGGTGGAAAACTCATTATTTTGCATGGATAGAGGGGTGCCCCCGATAGATATAGGAGTTATCATGTCCACTAGATTACAGAGGATCAATAGTTAGTGGGCACGATCCGCATGACAACTGTCTCAACCAATCAGAGCGTAGCAGCGAAGATGATCATATGTGTGAGAGATTGATACTAAGAGAGGGGAAAACTGAGTAGCACTTAAGAACCAAGGGAAAAACTAAGTAGAACTTAAAAAACCAAGGGCAAGACTGACAAAGGAATTCAAATAGAAAATAGAAAAAAATAAAAATTTAAAATGCGTCGTTTATACAATAAAATACATCTTGGCATACATCAAACTATTTGCAATTCAAATATACACCAGTTTGACAATTATTGCCTCATTCAGACAAACTATGTTTTGGGGAGGGATGTTTTGGGAAGAGGCTTGAGTAGAAAGCCATGAACCTTTCATAGATAGTAGGTGATTTGAGAAGTGGTGATTTAGGTTAAAACTTGGTTTATATACATTTCTTATGGTGGTAGGTCACATAATAAGACTTCCTAGGTAGATTCCACTATGTTTTGCTCTTTTGAATTTGTTGTGCATAAAATTATTCAATTAGCTAGCTAAAACCTATTCCTTGACTCTGTGTTTACCAGCCACCGGAGGGTAAGACTGAGTATATTGCACACGGCAGTGTTAGTACTGGAGGGCAAAACTAAGTACAACCAAACTGCCAGTGTTACACTCGAGGGAAAAACTGAGCACAACTAAGTCGCCAGGGTTAGACACGAGGGAACGGTCACATCCCAAAATTTTCCAAATTTTGAAATGTGAAAAAAACTTAAATCAAGTGAAGAAACAAGTTCTTTGAAATTCAGAAGGACCAAAAACTTTTGGAACATTTAATACAATGCCTCCAAAACCCAAGACAAACAAAATGATTTTTGTTTGTGAAGTGGTGTGCATGTTTTAAAATCCCAAATCATGAAGCATGCATGAGAATCTTGACTTGGTTGCATTTCAAAACCTAAGAGAAGTGAAAATTATCTCAAACCCTAAAACTCTAATTATTTGTTAACACTAAGAACAACACAATACTATGGATATACTCCATATTTGAATTATACAAAAGAACTTCTGTGTGAGCTAAAAAGATAAAGGACAAAATAATAAAACAATAAAGATTGGTTTCATCCAATTTGGAGCCATGGATAAAAAGATATGAATTATTTTGAGAATAGAATTAAGAAAGGCAATATTAGCTATTATAGCCAAAGTGAATAAATTTGGTTAGAAAATTTTGAGTTAGAAAGTAAATGTGTTCTATAATGCCCTAAAACCTAATTTGAGTTTTACAAATTTTTAGAAATTTGTTTGATTCAAATTGGATCCTTAAATCAAAAGTTTTTGGAGAAAACGGAAAAAGAAAAAGAAAAACTGAAAGAATAAGCAAAGAGGAAAAAAGACAGAAACAGTATCTGGCCTGCTCGTCCCACACCCCCAGCCCAACAGTAGCCCACCCGGCACTCCCCCTTCTCCCCATCTCTTTCTTTCTCACCGCCCACCTGCACACCCCGTCTCACTGACACCGCGACCCCTCCTCCACATCACCTCCACGTGCCAAGTAGGTCTGAGCGTCTGATTAATTTAGAAAATGGACAGAATTTGTATTAAACTTAGAAATTCAATAACTTTTGATCCACAATTCAGAAAAATACAAATTTGGTGTCCATGGATTCAGAAAAATGAGAGCTTCACTGTTAAGGCCTTATCTCACCCTTTTGCTTCGGAAAATTTGGAGTTTTAGGCAGAACCTTTTTAGGAGTATTTTACCCATAAAAAATGTTTTGTAAATTATTTTTGGGTGAATCTTTTTGCTATGGATTGCAAATTGAACCCTCTGTCCAGTAAGACCAAAATATAAATTTGGTTGACTATACCTAATAGCATGGAAATTATTTAGTGAGTATAACCTTTTCAAATGCTATAAAATATTGCTAATTGTTACAATTGCACAAATGGTTACATTTGTAATCTTGCAATTATAAAATGTTCAGAAAGCACTTAGTAGTGTTCAAAACCTTGGTATAACAATTTGTACAATAAAAATTCCATCTTGCATGCTTGCATATTTTGCATGATTTGTGTATTGCCATTAGTGTTGATCTTGTGCATGTTTTGTCTTGGTTGTTTTGTTTGATAGATTGTGTGGTTTGTCAAGTGTGTTACTGCGAAGAGTGTACCAACACCACCAACTACTAAGGCAAGTGGCACTATCATCCATATCCTACTATTTTCATTACACTTAGTGGATTTTTGTAGTATGCATGATAGGACTACTATGATACTATGTTATGCTATGTCCTATTAGGATATCCTTTATATATTCCTTAGTGGAAATACCATAGTGGTAGTATTCTTGCTATAGTTTCGGGGTGGAATATACCATATTGTCATTATATGAAGTGTTGGAAAAATATATGTTTTGCATAATAAAACAAGTACTCAATGAATCACCTAAGTGGAAAGTGGATACTCAGTTGTGAATAAGGTGGCAACGAAGGGAACCATATCTATGGCTATCTCTTTCGTGTGTGCACTAGGAGAATACCACCCAGGAACTTAGAGATTGAACATGTTTCTTGTACAGTGGCTTCTGTGTACAGCCACATGCCAAATGGGCTTTGGCTTAGTCAATTACATAGTGGAAGACCCATGCATTGGCACCTCTTCAGGTTAACTTGAATTATGTATTGGAGGTATATCCTTGCATTGGTGCCTGGTAGATGTGCTGGCATTATGTATTGGGAGGACTTCTATGGAAAGACTTTGTCACATTCTTGAACTGTCGGTACTCCATCTTGGTGAGTACTAATCCAGCGGCCACTGATGGCTCGTGGTTGATGTAGAGCTCATTGGGAACCCCAAGAGGAAGGTATGATGAGCACAACAGCAAGTTTCCCTCAGTTATGAAACCAAGGTTTAATCGAACCAGTAGGAGCAAGGAAACACCCCAAAGGTGTTACTTGCTGAGCTTTGGGAGGGCGCACTGCCGGTGCTAGTAGCAACGTGGAGACCTGCACAACACAACCACAGAACTTTGTCCCCAACTTGTGATGAGGTTGTCAATCTCATCGGGTTTGTGGAAAACAAAGGATTAAATGTATCAAATGTAAAGAAGTAAAAGTTTGCAGAAAGTAAACACAAAGCAGTAAAAGATTGTAGATTGTATGTAAAAGACAAGGACCGAGAAAATTACACTAGAGGTGGCTCTCCTTAAGATAGATGACATGCTAGGTGATAAAATTACAGCGGGGCAATTGACAAACACCGAGAAAGCAATACATGCATATACTAATCATCATGACTCCCTTGAGACTTGATTGGGCATTACAACATAATACATAGACCGCCATCCAACTGCATCTATGACTAATAATCCACCTTCAGGTTATCATCCGACCCCCCTCCAGTATTAAGTTGCAAGCAACAGATTATTGCTTTACGAACTGCGTGTAAAGTAAACAATACGATTGTTCTACGAACAAAGGATTGTTGTTTTCTCCCTAGTAGCAACAGCACATCTAGTACCTTAGAGATTTCTGTCACTTCCCTAGATTACCAGAGGCATGAACCCACTATCGAGCATAAATACTAACTCTTGGAGTTGCTAGCATCTACTTGGCCAAGATAGCTACTAACACCGGAGAGCATGCAAGATCTCAAATAACAAAGACATGATAGAATAAATAATCAATCTGAAATAGCATCTCAATATCCATCGGAACCCCGCAAACAGAACATGCAGAATTACAAAGAGATGATCTTGATCCTGAACAGAGCTCACAAGATGTAAACATGAAAGCACAAAGGAGGAGAACCAGCCATCTAGCTACTACATGGATCTGTAATCCAAGGATGAACTACTCACGCATCACACCGGAGGCTTGCATGGTGATGAAGAAGGCCTCCAGGGTGAATTCCCCTCTCAGGCAGGGTGCCGGGAAGAGCTTCAGATCCCTCCCGATCTAGGGATAGAGATGACGGCGGCTACAGACTCTTTCGTGGATTTTTGATCGGGTACTTAGGGTTTTCGTCCCGAGGGCAATATATAGGCGGAAGGAGAGGCCGAGGGGGTGTCGGGAGCGGCCACACCACCCCTGGCGTGGGCCAGGCCTGGCCGTGCGGCCAGGTGGTCTGGTTGCTCCCTGGCCCTTCTCCGTCTCGTATTCTGGCACTGGATCACTTCCGGAAAAATAGGCACTTTGGCTTTTGTCCTGTCCAATTCCGAGAATATTCATTTTCTAACTTTCCTAGAACCAAAAACAGCAGAAAACAGGCAGCTGGCACTATGGCTCTTGTTAATAGGTTAGTCCAAGAAATCATATGAAAAGTACTCCAAAGTTGGAACAAAACACAAGAAAGTGGATAAAACCAAGCATGGAACATCAAAAATTATAGATACATTTGCAATGTATCAGCCACTGGTGGCGTCAAGACGAGATTGTGTCTTGTGGGTAAAGTGTACAACTTCTGCAGAAGATTAAATTCTAAGTACTTATCCGTGTCCCCGGTTATGTACAACTCTGAGCAACTAAGGCCTAAAGCTATGGAAGATCTCGACATTCCAATTTCTCAAAGTAAAACTTGATGGTGTCAACAAGGGAATAGAAAAACTTGGAGTTTGCCAAGGAGTCCGGAAAGTTGTTGAAAGATCAAAACTATTTTGCAAAGATAGGATCAAACCATGTTGCTTTCTGCAAATAATCCTAAGATCTACTTAGCAAAATATGCATGTAGTGATAGTCCAACTTATATTCACCAACTTGTGACACTTGCCAATACATTCAAAGTATTGACCCTTTGTGGCTGCAACCTATCATGTTGCAGGATATTCTATTGATGAGTGAAGAACGATGGTAGGGGTTATGGGTCTACACTCAACATGTTTGCCTGTGGCACATGAAGATGAAGGACTCCATGCTTTACTTGTATTCTGCTGCTTTGTAATAAGATAGCCTATGGCTATGAGTTTGTAATATGTATTCATATTCTGGATCATGCGATGTAATATGACCTTTGTATCTTGATATTACATCTTAAACTGTGGGTGCTAGCTATTCGATCCAAGGACTAGCACTGTAATCACAGGGATTCGAACCAAGCCAGGTTCGGGTCATGACATATGGTATCAAAGTATTGTGTTGCCTGTAGGTTCGTAACCCTAGGAATTGGACAAACCCCTTGTTTGGAATGAACTTATAATTTTATACTTTGTAGATTTTCTCATATACCTTGATCATTCTTTACTGAATCTCTTCTCCTTCAAAAATATAGAGGACCAACCTTTGAATTCTCTAAGGACCTAGAAGATGGATCAGGTCAACAAGAAGTTCAAGATAGAAGTTTCTACAAAACCTCGAGCTTGCAAAATATGAGGAGAAGTAGGCCACACCTCTAAGGAACATAAAGATCAATGTCCCTTTTCTGATCACAACCATCCAGTTGGAGAATGCCCCCACATCTCAAGTTACTTGTTACCTATGTGAAGGAACCAACCACATTCCTGCCAAGTGCCATCTCGACTTCATAGTGCAACAAGTGAAAGAGCAAGTCAAGGATGGAATGTATCAAGCTCTTAGGAAGAAAGAAGAAAACCTTAACCATGTCACCTTTTTCAAATGCAATAAAGAAGGACACAATATCAATGAATGCCTAGAGAAGGAAGTTCAAGAAAACCACAACAACACGTCAAGGAAAAGGACTCGAGACATGATAAAAGTGTTTTGCCATCACTGCCGGAAGATAGGACACTTCACCGATGATTGCCAAACTCGAAAGAGAGCTCCCACTAATGTTATCATAGTGCCACCCATGAGACATTAGATTGCCTGCCAATTATCATGTTTGAGTTATCGATATCGTGTTAGCGTATGGATCATACCGACCTATGTGGTGTGACTATACCAGGTTGCTTGTTTCAAGAGAACTTGTTGTTTTCTTCTATAATGAGTTAACCTCAGAAGTTGCTAAGCGATTGGTTGCTTGATGAATGTTTGATTGAACTGGTTTGTTTTGGGTTGAGTGTGTTAGAACTACTTTAGATCTATCTATCTATCTATTATTACGTATCCCTATTAAACCAACAGATGCCTACCAGATGCGCCAATGACCACGATAACAATGGAGACAACAACAACAATGGAAATGAGATGCAACAGATGATGACTGCACAGACACAGCTAATGTAGATGATGACACAATTCATGACAACCATCAACAATCAGAATCAGAACAACAACAATAACAACAACAATCCACCACCTCTGGATATGCTCACTAGATTTCTGAGGTTGAGACCTGCAAAGTTCTCTGGTACTTCTGATCCAATGGTAGCTGATGACTGGTTACATTCAGTAAACAGGGATCTAGTGACTGTTGGATGTCCTGATGCTGAGAAAGTGAGATTTGTAGCACACTTGCTTGAAGGCCCTGCAGCTACATGGTGGGACAACTTTCAAGTCACTCACCCCATTGAAGAAGTGACTTGGGAAATATTTGAAGATGGTTTTCGCACTAATCATATCTCTTCAGGCGTGATGAGTCTGAAGAAGAAGGAGTTTCACAACCTTAAACAGCGTCACCGCGGCATTGCTGAATATATTGAGGAATTCAACAATATATCACGTTATGCTCTAGATGATACTGATGCTAAGAGGAAGGAAAAGTTCCTAGATGGACTGAATGATGAACTTTACATGCAATTATCAGTTGCTTATGTTCCAACTTATCAATCACTATGTGACAAAGCTAGAATTTTAGAGAGTAAGAAGGAGAAAGTTGAGAACAGGAAGAGGAAGCATAACCTTGACAAATATCACTCAGGATCATCACACAAGATGCGTTCATTCGGAAAGGACAATGGGGATTCTGGATCACATCAGCATGAAGGAAATGGACATAATCACCATCATCACAAGAATCACCACATCAACAATAGAAGTGGTAGTAACAATGTGAATGGTACTAATAATGGAGATAACCTTGGTTAGAACCAACATAATGATCCCAAGAAGGACATTAGCCAGTTGCAGTGTTACAATTGTAAGCAACTTGGACACTTTGCAGCAGACTGTCCTAAGAATAAGAATAATAAGAATGTTGCAGACTCTAATGGGAGCAATTCCAACGTGACCCAGAAAGGACATATGAACCACATCAACATGTATGGAACCCTTGAAGAACTAGATGATGTGGATGGTAAGCTTTAGCTAACTCAATTCAGTGGTATAAGAATCTCAAGATGGAGAAATGTTAACAACCTTTGGATGTCAATCATTGAACCCTTAGCCAAGTGAATCATCAAATGAAACCCAACAAAATTTCCTTTCAAGGGTGGTAGCACCCAAGCTATCCTAAAACCCAACCTATTCTTTCTAGCCTTCTCGAATCTCGAGGACGAGATTCCTTTTACGGGTGGTAGTCTGTCACATCCCAAAATTTTCCAAATTTTGAAATGTGAAAAAAACTTAAATCAAGTGAAGAAACAAGTTCTTTGAAATTCAGAAGGAACAAAAACTTTTGGAACATTTAATACACTCCAAAACCCAAGCCAAACAAAATGATTTTTGTTTGTGAAGTGGTGTGCATGTTTTAAAATCCCAAATCATGAAGCATACATGAGCATCTTCACTTGGTTGCATTTTAAGACCTAAGAGAAGTGAAAATTATCTCAAACACTAAAACTCTAATTATTTGTTAACACTAAGAACAACACAATACTATGGATATACTCCATATTGAAATTATACAAAAGAACTTCTGTGTGAGCTAAAAAGATAAAAGACAAAATAATAAAACAATAGAGATTGGTTTCATCCAATTTGGAGCCATGGATAAAAAGATATGAATTAATTTGAGAATAGAATTAAGAAAGGCAATATTAGCTATTAAAGCCAAAGTGAATAAATTTGGTTAGAAAAATTTGAGTTAGAAAGTAAATGTGTTCTATAATGCCCTAAAAACCTAATTTGAGTTTAACAAATTTTTAGAAATTTGTTTGATTCAAATTGGATCCTTAAATCAAAAGTTTTTGGAGAAAATAGAAAAAGAAAAAGAAAAACTGAAAGAATAAGCAAAGAGGAAAAAAACAGTAGCAGTATCTGGCCTGCTCGGCCCACACCCCCAGCCCAACAGCAGCCCACCCGGCACTCCCCCTTCTCCCCCTCTCTTTCTTTCTCACCGCCCACCTGCACACCCCCTCTCACAGACACCGTGACCCCTCCACCTGAGAGCCCCTAGGCTGCTCGGAATCGAGCTCGGACCGCCGCAGACACCGACGGACTCCGGCGACGATTCCGGCGAGAATCCATTGCCATGCGCCCTCTTTTCTGCCATGTTAGATCCACCATCCTCTGGTGCATTGTTTAATATTTTTGTTCGATTTGTACCTCCCCAGGTCGTCGCCACGGTCTTCATCTGAGCCGTTTCTGCCGCCGCCGTTCGCCGACGAGCTCCGGCGAGGAATCCCCCGCGAAGCCAAGCGCCCCTTCATCGACCGCGACCATCCCCGAGACCACCTCGACCGCGGCGATCACTGGTAATAGTCCACGGTCTCCCTACCCTCTAGAACCACCTGAGCGCCACCCTCCCGACGCGCCGCCGCCGCGCGCCATCGCCAGCGCCGCCAGTCCGTGGCCAAAGCGCTGAGCGCCGTCCGATCTGTCACCAGCGGCCAGGATTAGATTTCTAACCAAAGCGGTACGAGCTAATCTGGATCGCTCGTTTCCACTGAAAATCCAACGGCCCACGTTGATTGATCCAACCGAACCGGTACCAGCCAATAGGATAGCGCCACGTAGGCCTGAGCGTCTGATTAACTTAGAAAATAGACATAATTTGTATTAAACTTAGAAATTCAATAACTTTTGATCCACAATTTAGAAAAATACAAATTTAGTGTCCATGGATTCAGAAAAAATAAGAGCTTCACTGCTGAGGCCTTATCTCACCCTTTTGCTTCGGAAAATTTGGAGTTTTAGGCAGAACCTTTTTAGGAGTATTTTACCCATAAAAATTGTTTTGTAAATTATTTTTGGGTGAATCTTTTTGCTATGGATTGCAAATTGAACCCTCTGTCAAGTAAGACCAAATATAAATTTGGTTGACTATACCTAATAGAATGGAAATTATTTAGTGAGTATAACCTTTTCAAATGCTAGAAAATATTGCTAATTGTTACAATTGCACAAATGGTTGCATTTGTAATCTTGCAATTATAAAATGTTCAGAAAGCACTTAGTAGTGTTCAAAACCTTGTTATAACAATTTGTACAATAAAAATTGCCATCTTGCATGCTTGCATATTTTGCATGATTTGTGTATTGCCATTAGTGTTGATCTTGTGCATGTTTTGTCTTGGTTGTTTTGTTTGATAGATTGTGTGGATTGTCAAGTGTGTTATTGCAAAGAGTGTACCAACACCACCAACTACTAAGGCAAGTGACACTATCATCCATGTCCTACTATTTTCATTACACTTAGTGGACTTTTGTAATATGCATGATAGGATTTCTGTGATACTATGCTATGCTAAATCCTATTAGGATATCCTTTATATATTCCTTAGTGGAAATACCATAGTGGTAGTATGCTTAGCCCTGCTATAGATTCAGGATGGAATATACCATATTGTGATTATACGAAGAGTTGGAAAATATATGTTTTATGTAATAAAACAAGTACTCAATGAATCACCTGGGTGGAATGTGGATACTCTATTGTGAATAAGGTGGCAACAAAGGGATCCATGTCTATGGCTATTCTCTTTCGTGTGTGTACTAGGAGAACACCACCCAGGAACTTAGAGATTGAACATGTTTCTCGTACAGTGGCTTTCGTGTACAGCCACATGCCAAATGGGCTCTAGCCTAGTCAATTACATAGTGGGAGACCCATGCATTGGTACCTCTTCAGGTTAACTAGAATTATGCATTGGAGGTTTATCCTTGCATTGGTGCCTGGTAGATGTGCTAGCATTATGTATTGGGAGGACATCTATGGAAAAACTTTGTCACATTCTCGATCTACCGGTACTCCATCTTGGTGAGTACTAATCTAGCGGCCACTGGTGGCGTCAAGACGAGATTGTGTCTTGTGGGTAAAGTGTACAACTTCTGCAGAAGATTAAATTCTAAGTACTTAGCCATGTCCCCGGTTATGGACAACTCTGAGCAACTAAGGCCTGAAGCTATGGAAGATCTCGACATTCCAATTTCTCAAAGTAAAACTTGATGGTGTCAACAAGGGAATAGAAAAACTTGGAGTTTGCCAAGGAGTTCGGAAAGTTGTTGAAAGATCAAAACTATTTTGCAAAGATAGGATCAAACCATGTTGCTTTCTGCAAATAAGCCTAAGATTTACTTAGCCAAATATGCATGTAGTGATAGTCCAACTTATATTCACCAACTTGTGACACTTGCCAATACATTCAAAGTATTGACCCTTTGTGGCTGCAATCTATCATGTTGTAGGATATTCTATTGATGAGTGAAGAACGATGGTAGGGGTTATGAGTCTACACTCAATATGTTTGCATGTGGCACATGAAGATGAAGGACTCCATGCTTTACTTGTATTCTGCTGCTTTGTAATAAGATAGTGTCAACACCCAGATTTTTAATCCCAGATGCCCGTTATGCCATACCTCGCAATCCCAGGATTACCATTTTTGCGAGACATAACGGATTGGATATCACAGTACATCATCCATTACAAACCATACATAAGGTCTTACACAAATAAGGATCTCATGATCCAGTCTTAATACAACAAGCAGCGGAAATAAAAGATAAGCGTAGCGGTGGGGTCCATCTTCAAGGGCATAGGCAATGTTGACGAAGGCAGATAGTCCTAGTTATCATAGCCGTCCTGCTGCCCATCATCTTGATAGTCTCCTTCATAGTCTGGCCATGAGAATAGCCAGGGACAAAAGCCATGAGTACTATTAAAGTACTCGTAACTAGCACTAACAAGTAGTATGGTTCTAAGTTAAAGTGTTAACTCTAGGTTTAACTATAAAATTAAGTTTGAAACCTAAGCTGAGTTCAGAAGCAAATAAAGATAAAATAAAGTTCTAGAATCACTTAAGTTGGGAAGCTATTTTAATAGACACAACTCTGTTGTGGTTAAGTCAAAATTCATCATTCCTTTCATAAATCATTTTGAAATCATCTGACAACGAAATAGTATGTCCATTCCAACTATCCATAACCGCGGACGTGGCTATTCGAATAGTTTGACACTCTGCAGAGGTGGTACACTTTCACCACAAGATTCGATACATTTGTCAGGGGCAACCCTGAATCATCATACTTAGTATGCAGATAATCAAACATAACCTTTCCTTTACACACCCTAGTATAAGCACCTCTCCTATGAGCATGGCCTCCCAACCATGACCATTTGTCATCTTGGGCACTACATAGGTGGACAACATTGAGAGGTAGCCTCAGCTCAAACCTCTCCCACGAGGGAACTAATACTAATGGATATAAACTTCCGGCTAAGCCTTACCCAATTCAGGTAATGTGGTTGTACGATAAATTTGTAATGGTATCGCATCCGAATCCAACCATCAGTTTTATAAAAGGGTTAAAGCTCATGCCTCAACATTTTCATCATCATAAACCATTTGTGTTTCTCAACACATGTCAAAACATCTCAATAATGACTCATCATTCTAAGGTTTTCATAATTCATTGTCACCAAGTGTTCCCATCTAAAGTGACTCAAGTTTTGATCCGGCTTTAATCTACTAAGTTAACAGTGTTCACTAAGGTGGAAAAGATGGGATCAATCTCATGCCATAGAATGACATATAAATGATTCTATAGAGGCCAAGTTTTATAATCTTTATGCTACCCTCTAAACAAGTAAAGAACTTTGTGTAAAGTAAAGGAAATAAAGCTTGAAAACAAGACTTGGGGTAAATGCTAGTCAAAGTAGTGTGACCAAAGCATGCCTAAAGCATCTTTGCTAAACCATCTAGTTTAGTCCTAGCTTACTAAGCCTTATACTTGCAAGTGTTAGATTGCATTGTGAATGGTGGCTTGCCTTGGTTAGTGCAGTGGTTGAAGTTTTCTTCTTCTTCTTGGTAGAACTCCTCCTCCTCGTAGACTTGGTCGGTACTATCGTCTATAAATACATACGGAGTACACAATCACCAAGCAATACTTAACTAGTCCAATTAGCACTCTAAGGCATAAAGTTGATGGTCTATTATCATCACAAGCATCACAAGTTTAATTCAATAGTTTCATCCTTTTTATTTTAGAAAAGTAATTTCTACTCATTCAAAAATTAATTAGGATTTAATATTCACCACTTCAAATATGGGATCATGTGGAAACATGTCATCACCACATATTCTAACATGTGGGAATGTGATTTAAGGGTTGGATCATAATTACTT
This sequence comes from Avena eriantha, assembly GCA_910589775.1. Taxonomy (NCBI): domain Eukaryota; kingdom Viridiplantae; phylum Streptophyta; class Magnoliopsida; order Poales; family Poaceae; genus Avena; species Avena eriantha. The sequence continues at coordinate 204,426,257 of OU342744.1, read as the reverse complement.
TGGTTTAAGTTCATTATTTAATGATTTAAAGTGACTAGAAATGCCTATATAGCATTATTTTAGTACTAGTCCAAATTCACTACGTGTAAACCTTAATATTATTACATATTCAGATAGATATAGTGAAATATGATTTTTGAGAGTTGGAATCAACTCAAAAGCTATCTTGGTTGATTTTATAAAAATGTTGCAAGGTGCAAATGCTTCTGTCTTATTATTTTTACTAGGAGAGGTCTCTAACTCTAATTGAATTAAATCCAATGGGCTTGGGTAGATCTTTTCAGTAGCTTTCTAGCAAAATTGGAATCACTCCATTTGGATTTGTAAAACTCTCTGAATTGAATTTCAAACTCAGAGACAGAACTAGGTTTAAACTAAAAAAGAAAAATCCTAATTCAAACTAACTGGGTTGCGCGGGAAAGCTTAAAGGGACGACCCAGTGTCACTCCGTAGCGTGGGGTTCAGCTGACATGGGGGTCAACTAGTCAGCGGCTCATAACGCGTGAAGCGGTACGGGGCAAAGTGGGGCGTTGGATTAGAACTGAGATCGATGGTTGGGGATCGTCGTCGACGACGGACCTGTCGCCGGTGAGCTCCAACCCTAGCGGCTCGGTGGGGGTGCATAGGGGGCGTACCAGGGCTCCAGCGACGACGGCGAGGCGGCCAAACGGACTGGTAGACGACGGCGAGCTTAGGGACGGTGGAGGCAGCTCCGGGGGTGGTCGCAATCAGCGGCGCCCTTCTCCTCTAGAGGCGGCCTGCTCCGGTGCAATTCTGGCGAACGGATGCTCCCCTTGCTCCGGCTCGAGGTGTGGGACGGTCAGTGAGGTGAGGGAGTTGAGTGGTGTGCTGCAAATGGCTGGGGGTGCCCTCCTTTTATAGGCTCGACGACGAGACAGCATGGCATGGCCAGGCGACAGGGCTACGGGCTTCTAGCAGCATGGTTGTGGGCGGCGATCGACGCGCGGTCTCCTGGCAGTGCTCTAGGAATTTAATGCAGGCTTAGGGGTGGTAGTATGTGGTCAGGCGGATCTGGCGCTCTTAGCGGCAGAGACGGCGGCTTCGACGGCGAGCGGTGGTTGTGAGGCGTTGGACGGCGAATGGGTATGTCTAGCATGCTCCCTGGGCTGTGGCAACATGGTGGGCGCGGGCTGCGGTCAAGCGGCGCCTTGTGCACGCGTGTCAGGCGCGGTGCTCTGGCGCGTGCTCGGCATGGCGCAGTCGCACTGGGCGCGGGGGTTTCTCGGTGGTCCATGCCTTGGCCTGGTTCGGGGAGGGGACAGTGGGCGGCGGTGAGGTGCTGGCTAGCTGCTAGACATGGCGAGAGAGGGGAGGTGGTCTGCTGGGGTGATGGCATGGTCGGCGGGCGAGTTGGTGCTCGGCTTGGCATGGCCATGCCACTAGGGTGTAGGGGGTGGGGTAGTTAGGCCTTGGTTTGATCAAGAGGGGACAATGGGAGCAAATGGGGGTCAAATAGGAGACACGTTTGGCCAAAACACTATTCAAAATAGTGAATTTGGTTTTGTTTGAAATCTGTCCACAAGGTGTTTGATGAAATGGCCGCATGAACTTTACTTTTGAATTTTGAAAAGATTTTTGGTGGGTGTGTTAGTATAAAGCTTGAGACTCTGTGGGTGCTTGGGTTTTGAAATTTGAGCTTGTTTGAGTGGTTTTTGAAATAGTGGGATCTTCCCATATGAAATAGATTCAATTTTAAATTGTCATTTAAAATTAGTATTTGAATGTTTTTGGCAGATCACAAAGTGGGCCTTGGTACCTCATTATGTGTACTAGCAAGGGGTGCAAAGATTCATAATTCTTTCTGTTAGGTTTTGAGTACTAGGAATAGCCAAAGTAGGCATGATAGTTAATTTAGCACAAATGACCATTTGATTCTTTTGTTCATTTTGATTTGTTTTTCTTTGGGAATTGTTTGTGAATGATCTAGATGATGTTTATTTCACCTAAGAATCATTTTACAAGCAATGGATCACTTAATCAAGGCAATTCAAATCAACTCCTATTTTAAATGCACACACAAATGAATGCTTTAATAATTTTAATTGGAAAAGTTTTTGTTAACCCTACTTTTGATGATTTGGATTTTAATAACCTTGGATTAAAGTTTTGGGATGTTACAGATAGCCTATGGCTATGAGTTTGTAATATGTATTCATATTCTGGATCATGCGATGTAATATGACCTTTGTATCTTGATATTACATCTTAAACTGTGGGTGCTAGCTATTTGATCCAGGGACTAGCACTGTAATCTCAGGGATTCAAACTATAACACCCTCCAATCGGCCCTATGCAAGTTTTAGCCCTTTTCGCCAAACCCGCATAGAAACGATTCAAGGACGCCCACCAGGCACTTTCGTGCGGTGGAAAACGAAGTAATACCATTACACAACAGTCCTCGATGGGACCCACAGAACAGATATATATACAACAGTGACTCGAGTCAAGAATACAGATATAGTATACAAATATCCAAATCACCTTGAAAACTATAGAGCGTCCGTCTACGGACAAGATGCAAATGCGGCTAAGAGCCCTGAATAATAACCAATGGCGTCCATAACCCTGCCCAGGCCAAGCCGGAAGGGTAACCCTGCTAACGACGTCGATCTCAAACCTGCTAAAACAAAAGGGATACCGACAAAGGGCAAAGGAAAAAGAGGAGCGTCAGTACTGAGGCCAGTACACGGCGAGGCTAGAATTCGGCGGCTCTCGCCTACATAGGTATGGTGGGCTGAAGCGAGAGCGCAGCGGCACTAAACAACCTATAGAGACTCGATACAACTGGCGGTTATCAGAGAGGGATAAGGAAGACCTATTCGGATCCAACCTGAAGTTAACACCAACCAAAACCCATCCTGGTATTTCCCCCTCGAGACCAAACGAGGAAGTCAGACCAAGGAACTCACACAGTTAGCAATTTTACTCATTCCATTATAGTTGAAGCACTTACTAGTCAGATATAGATAGTATGAGTCATCCTGGAGCGTAAGTAGTGGGCAGTTTTAATCACCATTCCGTTGTAGTTGGAACATTTACTAGTCAGATATAATTGTCCTAAGGAATCCCAAAAACCCAGCAGTTGTTGACACTTTTATCACATTCCATTGGAGTTTCAATACTTACTGGACAGGTATAGCATGTCACAAAACAACCCAGATCCACCAGTGGTTGGCATTTTAATATCCATTCCGTTATAGTTGCTTCTGATTACTAGTCACATATTAAGTCAAATTTATAGCACTACTTTAGTTATGCTTGTCTATGATCGAGATACAGTGCTCCAAGTCGTCCATAACCGCGGACACGGCTTTCAGAAAGTTTTACCCTGCAGGGGTGCACAAATAGCAACACACACTCAATCAACCTCGGAAAAAAACCAACTCAAAACCCAATGAGGCATTCACGACAAAGCGATCACAGGATTCATCAATATTTCAGGGGGCCACCCCACTAAGCTACCTGCAACGAAGTTGGCCGGCTCCGGAACGGACGCAGGGTTTGTGTGGACGGTTGTAAACGACTGGGAACCCGAAAGTGTGACTGGGCTTGTCGATACAGCGAAAATGTGTCACGATCCTAAACAGTACAGGTGCTCCACGCACAATCGTAAGTAAAGAAGTAACATGGCATAAGTACAGGATAGTAATAAATCCACGAACTACTTTGTGGCCCCAAGAAATAGAAATGAATCAAGCTCTGGCTCAGGGGGGTCCATAAGGCCTCCCGGATGTGGATAGTGCGAAAAATCAAGGAACAGGTATCAACTACTCGGGGTCCTACGGGACACAAGTGAGCGTGGAAGAACCAAATAACATCTATTGCCCACCGATGCCTCTGCATTAGTTATATCTAACATTTAATAGTTATATTTAAAGACATGATTATCTCCACCATAACATCTGCCAGCAATAAACATCTGCCCGCATTCCAACAATTGTGGTATTCGTCAACACGAGACCGCACCTGAGCAAGCAACTACGACTCGCAAGGTCCGCTATCTACCAAACACAGGTAATAGGAGGTGTCCAAGGCAATATAGAGGCTGCACGGGATATAACTGGGATACGGAAACTAAAGCATCACGACACAGATAGCAATAGATCAACAGGAGGAAATAAAGACTATAAATGCAAAATAGGTAGAAGGGGAAGAGATGCTCGCCTGGGAAAACACTGTCGAAGGTTCATACCCGAAGAACTTGTCGATACTCGCATCCACTCATCGGTCTAGTCCATGAAGAAGCAAACACTAGAAGAGACACCAGATGAAATATTTAATACTACGGCAGAAGAATCAGCATGTTTATGATATGCATGCGAGATGAACAATTTAATATGCGACAGACGATAATGTCATATTATAAAAATAATGGGGGTCTCGGATAGGGAATCACATTTAGGGTTCGGCGAACTTGGGCTACGAGGGGTTCGGGGTTCGATAGGGATCGGATCTGGGGTACGGATCAACGGAAGTAGATCTTGTCTCACCCGGGAAGAAGGACTTGGTTTGGCATCGGGGGCGCATCGGATTCGCCCGGGTCGGTGTCGATCTTGTCGTCGCGAAGGTCTTGTTGGGTCCGCGTACCGGGTCGGTCTTGGCATCCAGGGTGAAGTACTTGTCATTCCCGTGGCGATCTTGGCGTTCTTCCGGTTCGGGCCCATGTCGACGATATTCGGGTTTCGGTGATTCTTCGGTCCCATCTCGGTACTTCCTCCACTCGATACCGGTACACGGTGTTGGGAAGCCACAGATTAAACAAAACAAAAACAAGACATCAACAGAAACAAAGGAGAATTCAAGCATCTAGCGAATATGACTAGATGTTGTTCATACAACATGTACTGGGTGCTGTACAAGATCATACCCGACTACACACGGGTACCCGAGGCAGAGGAAACAGAGAGACTCCCAAAACTGAGCAGCACCACCTGGTACTGGCGATGACGACCTGCAGGGAAAAGACGGCTTGGGGTTGGGGTCGCGGCTGCGAGCGCCGGAGGTGCGGGCGACGAGGCGCTGGCCGAAGCATCAGCGGGGAAGGCTCGGCGCGGGACGGCGGAGCACTGGCGCTTGGGCCAGGACGAGGCAAGACGCGTTCGGACTGGAGGCGGGGAGGCTTGGCCGACGTGGACGGACTCCAGGGCGGGGCGACCACCTGGCGAGAACGGCGCCTAGGACCGGCAAGGCGGGCTCCGGCCTGGGGCAGCGCTCACGGCGGTGGGGGCGGCGGCGCTGAGGTCGAGGCCGGTCGGTGGGCTGGAGGCAGGCCGCGCGGAAGGAGGCGGCGGCCGGCAGTTGGGGAAGGGAGGGGCTCCGGTGGCGGCCTGAGCTTCGCGGCCGGCAGCGTCGTCGGCTCCAGAGGAGAAGGGGCGGAGGCTCGGGGACGGGCGCAGATGGGACGACGGCGAGGTGGGGTGGAGGCGAGGAAGGCGGCGATGGGGTCGCGGCAGGGGCACGCGGATGGGGGGGCGGGCGATCTCGCGTCGGAGAGGGGAGGCTCGCCGGCCGCTGGGACGTGGCCGGAGGTGGGGGGCGACCGCAGCGAGGCGGCAGGGTCGGCGACGTGCCCAGGCGGCGAGGTCCAACTGGCGGCGGGGGGACCTGGGGAGGAGCGGGGTTGCGGTGGCGGTAGGTGGGGGTTCGGGGCACGAGGGGAGCGGAGTGGCGGGCCCGCGGTCAGGCTGGCGGGGCTGGTGTGTGGGGCGCATGGGGGCTGGGGTGGGGCGACGTGGCCGGTGGGAGTGGTCAGGTGGGGTGTGGTGGGTGCGGCTGGGTGTGTGGTGTGCGTGTGTGTGTTGCGGCGGTGGGTGGATGAGGTGGCAGATGGTGGTTGGGTGGATGGAGAGAGGAGAGGTGAGGTGGCGTACACCGATTGGTGCAGGTGAGGTGGAGGGGGCTGGGTAGAAAATAGGGTAGGATTTTTGGTACAAAGGGTTTGGGTTTTAGACAGATTAGTTTTAATTTGGAGGTGGCCGGCTAGGCTTTCGAGCCTGGCTGGCTGCCTCCTATGAAATAATTTAAATATTGTTTCTTTAAAACAGGGCTTTTGAAAACCGTATTTAGACAAACCAAAATATTCCGGAGGCCCGGGTTTTGTATTTGAAATAAAGACGGGGCATTTAGAAAACAAAAACAGACTTTTCGAAAATAGTTTTATGTAAACAAATGCCAGATGACATGACGATGCTCAAATGCAAGGTGGCATGATGACATGAGCATGCGGTCATGATGATGCACTGCACAAAAACACTGCGATTTTTTAGTAGTGGTTTTTGCGGGGCGCCACACGAACCAAGCCAGGTTCGGGTCATGACAGGAACAAACGTGACTCATAGTGCGCGTGTGCGGTGCACGGGGTGGTAGCGGACACGTGGGGTCGTGCACGGTGCAGTAGCATACGCGGTTACGTGGTGCACGGTGGTGCAACGAAACATCGCTTCCCTTCGCCTCTAATAGAGGCCTCCTCACTCGCACTCATCACTTACTCGCTCACTCAACCATCTCCACTATTCCATCACCTTCTGCAAACCCCCAAGAAAACCCCAACCACGCCGGCGATGGAGAAGAATGGCGTGGCGGCCATCGGTGCCTCCAAGGCCACCGGCGAGGAGGCTCCCGTCCCCGTCCAGGCCCCCGTCGAGGCATCAAAGGCAGCCGCCATCCGCGTCCCCGCATACGCCGGTAGATCACAAAGTGGGCCTTGGTACCTCATTATGTGTACTAGCAAGGGGTGCAAAGATCCATAATTGTTTCTGTTAGGTTTTGAGTACTAGGAATAGCCAAAGTGGGCATGATAGTTAATTTGGCACAAATGACCATTTGATTCTTTTGTTCATTTTGATTTGTTTTTCTTTGGGAATTGTTTGTGAATGATCTAGATGATGTTTATTTCACCTAAGAATCATTTTACAAGCAATGGATCACTTAATCAAGGCAATTCAAATCAACTTCTCTTTTAAATGCACACACAAATGAATGCTTTAATAATTTTAATTGGAAAAGATTTTGTTAACCCTACTTTTGATGATTTGGATCTTAATAACCTTGGATTAAAGTTTTGGGATGTTACAAATAGCCTATGGCTATGAGTTTGTAATATGTATTCATATTCTGGATCATGCGATGTAATATGACCTTTGTATTTTAATATTACATCTTAAACTGTGGGTGCTAGCTATGCGATCCAGGGACTAGAACTGTAATCACAGGGATTCGAACCAAGCCAGGTTCGGGTCATGACAGGAACAAACGTGACTCACGGTGCGCGTGTGCAGTGCACGGGGTGGTAGCGGACACGTGTGGCCGTGCACGGTGCAGTAGCGTACGCGGTTACGTGGTGTGTGGTAGTGCAACGAAACGTCGCTTCCCTTCTTCTTTAATAGAGGCCTCCTCACTCTCACTCATTACTCACTCGTTGTCACATCTCAAAATTTTCTAAATTTTGAAATGTGAAAATTTTAAACAAAATGAAGAACCAAGTTCTTCATTATTTCAGAAGGAACAAAAACTTTTGGAACATTTAATATAATGCCTCCAAAACCCAAGCCCAACAAAATGATTTTTGTTTGTTAAGTGGTGTGCATGTTTTAAAATCCCAAATCATGAAGCATGCATGAGCATCTTGACTTGGTTGCATTTTTAAAAAACCTAAGAGAAGTGAAAAATATCTTAAACCCTAAAACTCTAATTATTGTTTAACACTAAGAACAACAAAATACTATGGATATAGTCCATATTTATATTAACCAAAAGAACTCCTATGAGAGATAAAAAGATAAAGGGCAAAACAATAAAACAATAGAAATTGGTTTCATCCAATTTGGAGCCATGGATAAAAAGATATGAATTATTTTGGGAATAGAATTAAGAAAATGCAATATTAACTATTAAAGCCAAAGTGAATAAATTTGATTAGAAAATTTTGAGTTGGTAAGTAAATGAGTTCTATAATGCCCTAAAAACCTAACTTGAGTTTTACAAATTTTTAGAAATTTGTTTGATTCAAATTGGATCATTAAATCAAAAATTATTTAAGAAAACAGAAAAGGAAAAAAAACTGAAAGAGGAAAAAGAACAGCAGCAGCAGCTCGGCCCAAACCCTAGCCCACTAAGCCCACCCAGCACTCCCTTTTCCCCCTTTGTTTCTCACCGTTTTCCCCTTCTCCCCCTCTCACTGACACCGCGACCCCACTCCACGTCACCCTCCACCTCACTATCTCCAACCGAATGACGAACACCCCCTCCCCTCCTCTGCCGTTTCCAAATCCGTTCGAATTCGAGCGTTTCCGCGAATTAAACTCCACTTCGACGATGCCCTCTTAACCGCCACCCCCCTCCTCTCCGTTTTCCCTCAATCCCCACAACCCCGGAGCCACTAGGCTGCTCGGAATCGAGCTCGAACCACCACGGCCACCGACGAGCTCCGGCGAAGATTCCGGCGAGAATCGACGACCCCACGCCCTTCTCTCTGTCCTATAAGCCCCGGCATGCTCTGGCACACCTACTAACATTTTCCTGTGCTTTTTCTGTGCCTAGGTCGTCGCCACGGTCACCACCGGCGTCACCCTCTGCCACCGCCGTTCACCGACGATTTCTGGCAAGACGCAGGTTCCCGCCGCCCTCTTTTGGCTTACAGCCAACTTCTACACGACCAAGCGCACCGCACTGACCTATTTCCTTGTCTGCTCGAGCCCCAGGTCGATGACACCGTCTCGAAGACACGAGCTCCGCCGTCGGCAGAACTCCGGTGAGGAATCCCCGGTAAATCTGAGCGCCCCTTCATCGACCGCGACCATCCTCGAGACCACCTCAACCGCGGCGATTGCTGGTAATAGTCCATGGTCTCCCTGCCCCTCTAGAACCACCGGAACGCCACCCACCCGACGAACCGCCACCATGCGCCGCCAGTCCGTGGTCGACGCGCTGAGGGCCGTCCGATCTGTCGCTAGCGGCCAGGATTAGACCACTTACCGAAGCGGTATCAGCCGATCAGATCCACTCGTTTCCACTTAATCCAACAGCCCACGTTGCCTATCCGCCCGAACCGGTACGAGCCAATAAGAACATGCCACGTAGGCCTGAGCGTCTGTTTAAATTAGAAAATAGGCAGAATTTGTATTAAACTTAGAAATTCAATAACTTTTGATCCACAAATCAGAAAAATGCAAATTTGGTGTCTATGGATTCAGAAAAATGAGAGCTTCACTGTTGAGGCCTTATTTCACCCTTTAGCTTCTGTAAAATAGAAGTTTTAGGCAGAACCTTTTTAGGAGTATTTTACCCATGAAAATTGTTTTGTAAATTATTTTTGGGTGAATCTTTTTGCTATGGATTGAAAATTGAACCCTCTGTCCAGTAAGACCAAAATATAAATTTGGTTAACTATACCTAATAGCATGGGAATTATTTAGTGATTTTGGCCTTTCCAAATGCTAGAAATTATTGCTAAATAGTTACAATTGCACCAATGGTTGCATTTGTAATCTTGCAAGTGTAAATTGTTCAGAAAACACTTAGTATTGTTCAAAACCTTTGTCATAGCAATCTGTACAATAAAAATTGCCATCTTGCATGCTTGCATTTTTTTGCATGGTTTTTGTATTGCCATTAGTGTTGATCTTGTGCATGTTTTGTCTTGGTTGTTTTGTTTGATATTGTGTGGATTGTCAAGTGTGTTACTGCAAAGAGTGTACCAACACCACCAACTACTAAGGCAAGTGACACTATCATCCATGTCCTACTATTTTCATTACACTTAGTGGACTTTTGTAGTATGCATGATAGGATTTCTGTGATACTATGCTATGCTAAATCCTATTAGGATATCCTTTATATATTCCTTAGTGGAAATACCGTAGTGGTAGTATGCTTAGCCCTGCTATAGATTCAGGGTGGAATATACCATATTGTCATTATATGAAGAGTTGGAAAATATATGTTTTATGTAATAAAACAAGTAATCAATGAATCACCTAGGTGGAATGTGGATACTCTGTTGTGAATAAGGTGGCAACGAAGGGAACCATGTCTATGGCTATTCTCTTTCATGTGTGTACTAGGAGAACACCACCCAGGAACTTAGAGATTGAACATGTTTCTCGTACAGTGGCTTTCGTGTACAGCCACATGCCAAATGGGCTCTAGCCTAGTCAATTACATAGTGGGAGACCCATGCATTGGCACCTCTTCAGGTTAACTAGAATTATGCATTGGAGGTTTATCCTTGCATTGGTGCCTGGTAGATGTGCTAGCATTATGTATTGGGAGGACTTCTATGGAAAGACTTTGTCACATTCTCGATCTACCGGTACTCCATCTTGGTGAGTACTAATCTAGCGGCCACTGGTGGCGTCAAGATGAGATTGTGTCTTGTGGGTAAAGTGTACTACTTCTGCAGAAGATTAAATTCTAAGTACTTAGCCGTGTCCCCGGTTATGGACAACTCTGAGCAACTAAGGCCTGAAGCTATGGAAGATCTCGACATTCCAATTTCTCAAAGTAAAACTTGATGGTGTCAATAAGGAATTAGAAGAACTTGGAGTTTGCCAAGGAGTTCAGAAAGTTATTGAAAGATGAAAAATATTTTGCAAAGATAGGATAAAACCATGTTGCTTTCTGCAAATAAGCCTAAGCTCTACTTAGCCAAATATGCATGTAGTGATAGTCCAACTTATATTCGCCAACTTGTGACACTTGCCAATACATTCAAAGTATTGACCCTTTGTGGCTGCAACCTATCATGTTGCAGGTTATTCTATTGATGAATGAGGATTGATGATAGGAGTTATGAGTCTACACCCAACATGTTTGCCTGTGGCACATGAAGATGAAGGACTCCATGCTTTACTTGTATTCTGTTGCTTTGTAATAAGATAGCCTATGGCTATGAGTATGTAATAAAGTATTCATATTTTGGATCATGCGATGTAATATGACCTTTGTATCTTGATATTACATCTTAAACTATGGGTGCTAGCTATTCGATCCAGGGACTAGCACTGTAATCACAGGGATTCGAACCAAGCCAGTTTTGGGTCTTTACAGATGGTATCAGAGCACTGTGTTGCCTGTAGGTTTGTAACCCTAGGAATTGGACAAACCCCTTGTTAGGAATGAACTTATATTTTTATACTTATTAGATTTTCTCGTATACCTTGATCATTCTTTACTGAATCTCTTCTCCTTCAAACATGTAGATGACCAGCCTTTGCTTTCTCTAAGGACCTTAAGGATGGATCATGCCAACAAGGAGAGCAAGATACAAGTTGTGACAAGTCCTCGAGCTTGTGAAATATGTGGAGAAGTAGGCCACACCTCTAAGGAACATCCAGATCAATGTCCCTTTTCTGATCACAACCATCCAGTTGGAGAATGCCCCACATCTCAAGTTACTTGTTACCTATGTGAAGGAACCAACCACATTCCTGCCAAGTGCCATCTCGACTTCATAGTGCAACAAGTGAAAGAACAAGTCAAGGATGGAATGTATCAAGCTCTTAGGAAGAAAGAAGAAAACCTTAGCCATATCATCTGCTCCAAATACAAGAAAGAAGGACACAATACCGATGAATGCCCAGAGAAGGAAGTTCAGGAAAACCACAACAACACATCAAGAAAAAGTACTCGAGACATGACAAAAGTGTTTTTCCATCGCTGTCGGAAGATAGGACACTTCACCGATGATTGCCCAACTCGAAAGAGAGATCCCACTGAGGTTATCATAGTGCAACCCATGAGACATTAGATTGCCTACCAATTATCATGTTCGAGTTGTCGATATCGTGTTAGCGTATGGATCATGCCGACCTATGTGGTATGACTATACTAGGTTGCTTGTTTCAAGAAAACTTGTTGTTTTCTTCTATAATGAGTTGAAGCCATAAGTTGCTAAGTGATTGGTTGCTTGGTGAATGTTTGATTGAACTGGTTTGTTTTGGGTTGAGTGTGTTAGAACTCCGTTAGATCTATCTATCTATCTATCCTTACTTATCCCTATTTCAACAGATGCCTCCAAGACGCGCCAACGACCATGATAACAATGGAGACAACAACAACAATGAAAATGAGATGCAACAGATGATGACTGCATAGACTCAGCTAATGCAGATGATGACACAATTCATGGCGACCATCAACAATCAGAATCAGAACAACAACAATAACAACAACAATCCACCACCTCTGGATATGCTCACTAGATTTCTGAGGTTGAGACCTGCAAAGTTCTCTGGTACTTCTGAACCAATGGTAGCTGATGACTGGTTACCTTCAGTAAACAGGGACCTAGTGACTGTTGGATGCTCTGATGCTGAGAAAGTGAGATTTGCAGCGCACTTGCTTGAAGGCCCTGCAACTACATGGTGGGACAACTTTCAAGTCACTCACCCCATTGAAGAAGTGACTTGGGAAATATTGGAAGATGGCTTTCGCACTAATCATATCTCTTCAGGCGTGATGAGTCTGAAGAAGAAGGAGTTTCACAACCTTAAACAGCGTCACCGCAACATTGCTGAATATATTGAGGAATTCAACAATCTATCAGGTTATGCTCTAGATGATACTAATACTGATGCTAAGAGGAAGGAAAAGTTCCTAGATGGACTGAATGATGAACTTTCCATGCAATTATCAGTTGCTTATGTTCCAACTTATCAATCACTGTGTGACAAAGCTAGAATTTTAGAGAGTAAGAAGGACAAGGTTGAGAACAGGAAGAGGAAGCATAGCTTTGACAAATATCACTCAGGATCATCACAGAAGATGCGTTCATTCAGAAAGGACAATGGGGATTCTGGATCACATCATCATGAAGGAAATGGACATAATCACCATCACCACAAGAATCACCACATAAACAATGGAAGTGGTAGTAACAATGTGAATGGTACTAACAATGGAGATAACATTGGTCAGAACCAACATAATGATCCCAAGAAAGACATTAGCAAGTTGCAGTGTTACAATTGTAAGCAACTTGGACACTTCACAGCAGACTGTCCTAAGAAGAAGAAGAATAAGAATATTGGAGACTCTAATTGGAGCAATTCCAATGTGACCCAGAAAGGACATGTGAACCACATCAACATGTATGGAACCCTTGAAGAAATAGATGGTGTGGATGGTAAGCTTTAGCCTACTCAATTCAGTGGTACAAGAATCTCAAGATGGATAAATGTTAACAACCTTTGGATGTCAATCATTAAACCCTTAGCCAAGTGAATCATCAATGCAACCCAACAAAGTTTCCTTTTAAGGGTGGTAGCACCCAAGTTATCCTAAAACCCAACCTATTCTTTCTAGCCTTCTCGAATCTCGGGACGAGATTCCTTTTAAGGGTGGTAGTCTGTCACATCTCAAAATTTTCCAAATTTTGAAATGTGAAAATTTTAAACAAAATGAAGAACCAAGTTCTTCATTATTTCAGAAGGAACAAAAACTTTTGGAACATTTAATATAATGCCGCCAAAACCCAAGCCCAACAAAATGATTTTTGTTTGTGAAGTGGTGTGCATGTTTTAAAATCCCAAATCATGAAGCATGCATGAGCATCTTGACTTGGTTGCATTTTTAAAAAACCTAAGAGAAGTGAAAAATATCTCAAAACCTAAAACTCTAATTATTGGTTAACACTAAGAACAACACAATACTATGGATATACTCCATATTTGTATTAAACAAAAGAACTCCTATGAGAGATAAAAAGATAAAGGGCAAAACAATAAAACAATAGAAATTGGTTTCATCCAATTTGGAGCCATGGATAAAAAGATATGAATTATTTTGGGAATAGAATTAAGAAAATGCAATATTAACTATTAAAGCCAAAGTGAATAAATTTGATTAGAAAAATTTGAGTTGGTAAATAAATGAGTTCTATAATGCCCTAAAAACCTAATTTGAGTTTTACAAATTTTTAGAAATTTGTTTGATTCAAATTGGATCATTAAATCAAAAATTATTTAAGAAAACAGAAAAAGAAAAACTGAAAGAGGAAAAAAACAGCAGCAGCAGCTCGGCCCAAACCCTAGCCCACTAAGCCCACCCGGCACTCCCCTTTCCCCCTTTGTTTCTCACCGTTTTCCCATTTGCCCCCTCTCACTGACACCGCGACCCCACTCCACGTCACCCTCCACCTCACCGTCTCCAACCGAACGACGAACACCCCCTCCCCTCCACTGCCATTTCCAAATCCGTTCGAATTCGAGTGTTTCCGCGAATTAAACTCCACTTAGACGATGCCCTCTTAACCGCCACCCCCTCCTCTCCGTTTTCCCTCAAGCCCCACAACCCCGGAGCCACTAGGCTGCTCGGAATCGAGCTCGAAGCACCACAGCCACCGACGAGCTACGGCGAAGATTCCGGCGAGAACCGACGACCCCACGCCCTCCTCTCTGTCCTATAAGCTCCGCCATGCTCTGGCGCACCTACTGACACTTTCCCGTGCTTTTTCTGTGCCTAGGTCGTCGCCACGGTCACCACCGGCGTCACCCTCTGCCGCTGCCGTTCACCGGCGATTTCCGGCGAGACGCAGGTTCCCGCCGCCCTCTTTTGGGTTACAGCAAACTTCTACACGACCAAGCGCACCTCACTGACCTATTGTCTTGTCTGCTCGAGCCCCAGGTCGACGACACCGTCTCAGAGACACGAGCTCCGCCGTCGGCAGAACTCCGGCGAGGAATCCCCGGTGAATCTGAGCGCCCCTTCATCGACCGCGACCATCCCCGAGACCACCCCAACCGCGGCGATTGCTAGTAATAGTCCACGGTCTCCCTGCCCCTCTAGAACCACCGGAATGCCACCCACCCGATGAACCTCCGCCGCGCGCCGTCGCCAGCACCGCCAGTCCGTGGTCGACGCGCTGAGCGCCGTCCGATCTGTCACCAGCGGCCAGGATTAGACCACTTACCGAAGCGGTATCAGCCGATCCGATCCACTCGTTCCCACTTAATCCAACGGCTCACGTTGCCAATCTGCCCGAACCAGTACGAGCCAATAAGAACATGCCACGTAGGCCTGAGCGTCTTTTTAAAATAGAAAATAGGCAGAATTTGTATTAAACTTAGAAATTCAATAACTTTTGATCCACAAATCAGAAAAATCAAATTTGGTGTCTATGGATTCAGAAAAATGAGAGCTTCACTGCTGACGCCTTATTTCACCCTTTAGCTTCTGTAAAATAGAAGTTTTAGGCAGAACCTTTTTAGGAGTATTTTACCCATGAAAAGTGTTTTGTAAATTATTTTTGGGTGAATCTTTTTGCTATGGATTGCAAATTGAACCCTCTGTCCAGTAACACCAAAATATAAATTTGGTTGACTATACCTAATAGCATGGGAATTATTTAGTGAGTTTGGCCTTTCCAAATGCTAGAAATTATTGCTAAATAGTTACAATTGCACCAATGGTTGCATTTGTAATATTGCAATTGTAAATTGTTCAGAAAACACTTAGTATTGTTCAAAACCTTTGTCATAAAAATTTGTACAATAAAAATTTCCATCTTGCATGCTTGCATTTTTTTGCATGGTTTTTGTATTGCCATTAGTGTTGATCTTGTGCATGTTTTGTCTTGGTTCTTTTGTTTGATAGATTGTGTGGATTGTCAAGTGTGTTACTGCAAAGAGTGTACCAACACCACCAACTACTAAGGCAAGTGACACTATCATCCATGTCCTACTATTTTCATTACACTTAGTGGACTTTTGTAGTATGCATGATAGGATTTCTGTGATACTATGCTATGCTAAATCCTATTAGGATATCCTTTATATATTCCTTAGTGGAAATACCATAGTGGTAGTATGCTTAGCCCTGCTATAGATTCAGGGTGGAATATACCATATTGTGATTATTCGAAGAGTTGGAAAATATATGTGTTATGTAATAAAACAAGTACTCAATGAATCACCTGGGTGGAATGTGGATACTCTGTTGTGAATAAGGTGGCAACAAAGGGATCCATGTCTATGGCTATTCTCTTTCGTGTGTGTACTAGGAGAACACCACCCAGGAACTTAGAGATTGAACATGTTTCTCGTACAGTGGCTTTCGTGTACAGCCACATGCCAAATGGGCTCTAGCCTAGTCAATTACATAGTGGAAGACCCATGCATTGGCACCTCTTCAGGTTAACTAGAATTATGCATTGGAGGTTTATCCTTGCATTGGTGCCTGGTAGATGTGCTAGCATTATGTATTGGGAGGACTTCTATGGAAAAACTTTGTCACATTCTTGATCTACCGGTACTCCATCTTGGTGAGTACTAATCTAGCGGCCACTGGTGGCGTCAAGACGAGATTGTGTCTTGTGGGTAAAGTGTACTACTTCTGCAGAAGATTAAATTCTAAGTACTTAGCCGTGTCCCCGGTTATGGACAACTCTGAGCAACTAAGGCCTGAAGCTATGGAAGATCTCGACATTCCAATTTCTCAAAGTAAAACTTGATGGTGTCAACAAGGAATTAGAAGAACTTGGAGTTTGCCAAGAAGTTCAGAAAGTTATTGAAAGATGAAAAATATTTTGCAAAGATAGGATAAAACCATGTTGCTTTCTGCAAATAAGCCTAAGCTCTACTTAGCCAAATATGCATGTAGTGATAGTCCAACTTATATTCGCCAACTTGTGACACTTGCCAATACATTCAAAGTATTGACCCTTTGTGGCTGCAACCTATCATGTTGCAGGTTATTCTATTGATGAATGAGGATTGATGATAGGAGTTATGAGTCTACACCCAACATGTTTGCCTGTGGCACGTGAAGATGAAGGACTCCATGCTTTACTTGTATTCTGCTGCTTTGTAATAAGATAGCCTATGGCTATGAGTATGTAATAATGTATTCATATTCTGGATCATGCGATGTAATATGACCTTTGTATCTTGATATTACTTCTTAAACTGTGGGTGCTAGCTATTCGATCCAGGTACTAGCACTGTAATCACAGGGATTCGAACCAAGCCAGGTTTGGGTCTTTACACTCGCTCACTCAACCATCTCCACTGTTCCATCACCTTCTGCAAATCCCCAAGAAAACCCCAACCACGCCGGCGATGGAGAAGAATGGCGTGGCGGGCATCGGTGCCTCCAAGGCCGCCGACGAGGAGGCATTCATCCCCGTCTAGGCCCCCGTCCAGGCATCAAAGGCAGCAGCCATCCCCGTCCCCGCATCCGCCAGCGAGGAGGCCCCGCCGGTCTTGGGCAGATCCCGCTCAGCTGGGACCCCTACGAGGAGGTTGATTACATAAGCCCGGGGAACCCCTGCAACGCCAGCATCGCCGACCCATGGTTGGAGGTAACCAGGGTTTTCTCCCCTTCTCTTCTTCTTCCTTCGTTCCCATCATTGGATGCTAGATCGTATGTTATTAGGGCTCAGATGTTCGTATTTTTATAGTAGCTAATCCTCTTGTGTTAGATCTCATATTTCAATGAGTCCCCCTGTTCGTATTTGAATCCCCTATTCGTAGTTGGGATCAGTGTTCGATTTGGTTTGAGATTTGGGGAATAATCAGGAGATCTCAATCGGCTAATTTATGCAAATAATCAATCTCGATAATCAAAGTATCTCAATAATGTCCTTATTGCAATCTACTATTTTTTCCAACAGGAGGATAGCAGCAACGTCCGTAGCGACGATGAGTCCAAGGACACCAGGACTCGCCATGTGCTGAGGAGGCTGAAGTCCGGCCAGTACAACAACTTCTTCACCGGCAACGTGTACAGGTGCCCCTTCTGCCCCACCAGGAGGCTCCACCACATAGACTTCTGAAGGAAATATGCCCTAGAGGCAATCATAGAGATGATTGTATTTCATATGTATCCATGAGTTTTTATAATGTTCCTTTAATATCGACATATCAGGCAACTTGTATTGATTGGCAATTATGTGAATTGTTTGTGAAACTCTTTACTTGTATGGTTATCTAATAGTTGTCCCTAGTCGGAGTTCATGTAAGGACACACATGAATATTAGACTAGCACATCGATTGGTTGATGACTATGTTTCGCAAGTCATGGACATGGAGATGTCAAACCAATGATGTGGACACATGTTATGAACATGGGGTTGGACTGACCCAACTTGAGATTGGCAATAATACTTGCAACTCTCTCTACACATCGTGTACGTTTTGTCCTTAGATCTGAGATTGTCGCATGTACTTGAGATGTGGATCGACCTACTTTGGGGCTATCAAACACTACTCCGTAACTAGGTAGTTATAAAGGTAGCTTTCGGGTTTGTCCTGATACATGCTGCAAGGCATCGGTCAATCAAGATGGGATTTGCCCCTCTCTACTTGAGAGGGATATCTCTGGACCCCTCGAGTGATCGGATCTAGAAATGCATGGCCGTGCTACATATGGTTAAGAGTTAACCTAGTAAATGGATTCAGAATCACGGTATCGAGAAAGAGAGGTCAGCTTGGAGCTAGACCAAATATCGTAGGGCAAAGGGAAAGACATGTACTCAACCTTGTGATGGTCTGTCCGAATGATCTTTGTATATGTTTAGGAGTTGGCACGTCTTGCTAGAGGCCGCTACCAACTATTAACGGAGTAAGTGTACTCGTGTCATGTCTATACATGTATGAACCTATAGGGTCACACACTTTAGGGGCTCAAAGCCTAATGAGGATTGGATCCGAATTAGACCAGGCTTAGGCTGCTAATGGGCTTCTAATGTAGAAGCCCACCAGGGATGCCTATATAAGAGAGAGTGAGGCGAACTGAATTGAGTTGAGCATTCCACCCAGCCGCCACTCCTCTTACGCCTGTCTTGCACGTGCGAACCTAGCAGTCTGCCGTGTGACCTTCCACTCCGGACGTGTGGATATCTCGGAGGTGCTGCAGCTGTAGCACTTGAACGAGCTGCAAAAAGGGGAGCTGCTTGTGGGACGAGGACAAGGAGGAGACGTAGAACATCTACACTGCCGCGACGTGCTTCATCGAGTTCCGCAACTACGCGTCTAGCGGTAATCCCGTGATCTATGACAATAGTATTCCTGGTTGACGCGGTAGAACATTTTGATTTTACGCTAGTGTAGCCTACCCATTTCCCTTCAGTGGTATCAGAGCCGATGTTGTTCAGTCATAGGTTCGGGAAGTTTGCATATGGTGATATGTAGATTGATATGAATGATGTGATCATTTGTATGGTGGTGGTTCTAGATTGATCTATGATCTTACTTTCCGTGATCGTGATTCTAAGGTCGTCGAACGACTTACCCTATCGGTCGGTTTCTGCCATCGGGGTAGATAGTGACACATAAATCCATTTGAATCACGCGAAGATCAATATGATTGATCGAATCGGGAACTAGATTTGAATCGACGTACCGTGATCAAAGGAGTTCGGTTGAATCGGAACAATAGTCGGTTTATGGTAAATTTGATTTGCCGATCAAAATCCTTAAAGAAAATTGTATAGATTCAAACCCCGCAGGGGGAGACCCCATAGACCCCCCTTAGTCATAGCCCCTTTTGTATCATGTTAAGGTTCATAGGTTCTACGATTTCACATGATCCGGTAACATGCAATTTTATGCACAACTTGTTTTTGCAGGATGTATGTGATCAGTATGGCCCAAAATGTATGTGATGCATGTATGTATTTTTCATGACCTGCGTGTCGTGAGTAGGGCAACATAGCTGGAGCCATATGTGTTGTCAATTATTGTAATGGCCTGGGTGCCAACTTGTGATGATCCCAATACCATGTAATTTTGATTACTAGTTGTTAGGAGTAATAACTTGTATTAGTTCTTGGAGAACTCATCACTTGGAGGATGGTTCACATAGAGCATGAAGATGGAGATCATCATGGTGGACAGGTTCTATGGCGATGGAGATCACCATGAGAAAATGGTCCATACTGTATCACATCTATGTGAATGCTATTCTTATTCGTTTTACTACTATGCATGCTTAGATGATAGAAGTAGAACAATCCCTCACAAAGTTTAAGTTAAACCATGCCCTCCCAACCAAACCTTGCACCATCCTATGCCCTGTACAATCGTTGGTGGGTCTATGAAATTAGGGTGTCGCGGTTTTCCTTGGCTGGATGGGTTTGTATCGGATACCTACACGCATAAGGGTTGGTGAGCTTAACAAGGTCATCTTAACAGTTAAGGACCTTGGGGCATAAAGGTTGGGCGCCTAGTTTTGACATAGAGATGTCACCCAACAACAAGAGTCATATGTGATATGATTAGCAAAGGTTGCTTACCGATTTACCTTGTCTTCTAGCAGTGATGCTAAAGCTCACTAGTCGACTTGTTAATTGTGGATCTTGAAGCACTTAGTATCAATAAAGGGGTGTTGATTTAAGTGGGAGTATATGTTATTAAATTGTTTAATATGTTTACTCTTTCATGGTTACATGGCTTAGTATTTTGCATATTTTTGTTGTAGAGCAATGGCACCAAACAATTCATCACCTTTTGCTTTGTGTTCGATTCTTGAAAAGGATAAACTAAATGGAACAAACTATTCGGACTAGGTCCGTAACTTGAGAATTGTTCTCATGGCTGAGAAAAAGGAAACTATTCTAGATAACCCAATCCCGGATGAACCTGCTGATAATGCAACTGCTGCCCTTAAGAATTCCTACAAGAAAGCATGTGATGAATCTCTTGAGGTTAGTTGTCTTATGCTTGCATGCATGGAACCTGATCTTCAAAAGCAGTTTGAGGATCAGGAAGCATACGATATGATCGTCACGCTTAAGGATATGTTCCAGACTCAGGCTAGGACTGAGAGGTACAATGTCGCTAAGTCCTTTGTGGAATGCAAGCTGGCAGAGGGAGCAACTGTAGGCCCCCATCTGATCAAAATGGTTGGTTACAGTCACACTTTGGAAAAACTTGGTTTTCCATTAGGCCAATAGTTGGCCACTTATTTCATTTTGGCATCTCTTCCATCTAGCTATGGGCATTTTATTTCGAACTACCATATGCATGGGGTGGAGAGGGGCTTTAATGAATTATGTGGGATGCTGAAAACAGCAGAATGTCACATTAAGAAGTGTGCAGGGCATAGCCATGTGATGGTTGTGCAGAACAAGCCTAGCTTCAAGAAAAAGGGCACTATTGGCATAAGAAGAAGGGAAAGGCTAAGGATACGACCCCTAAGCCAAACCCTGCACCCAAGCAAAAGGTTGGACCTGTAGGAGACACTGAGTGTTTCTTTTGTCATGAATATGGCCACTGGAACAGAAATTGCAGCAAGTACCAAGCTTCCTTGAAGAAGGGTGGAAGTAAGAGTACTTCTCACTTAGGTACGCTTGTTGTAAATGTTGTGGACATTTTTCTCGTAGATTCTTATGTTAACTCTTGGGTATTTGATACTGGATCGGTTGCTCATATTTGCAATTTGATGTAGGGGCTAATAAGGACTAGAGAAGTGCAGAAAGGCGAAGTGGATTTCGTGTCAAAAATAAAGCAAGGGTTGCTGCATTGTTCGTCGGCATCATGCAGCTTCACCATCCGTCAGGATTTATTATGGAGTTAAATAATTTTTATTACATTCCTAGTATGGGTCAAAACATTTTATCACCTTCATGTTTGATGAGGGATGGTAATTAATTCGTGAGTACAAACAATGGTTGTGTAATCTCTAAGAATGCTATGTTTGTGGCTGATGCTCCCATTGTGAATGGGTTATTTATTTTAAATCTTGATGATGCATCTGTTTACAATGTTAGTGCTAAAAGGCTTTGGCTTAATGATTTGAGTCCTACCTATTTATGGCATTGTCGTTTGGGGCATATAAGTGAAAAGCACATGAAGAAGATCCATGGTGATGGTCTTCTAACTTCGTTTGATTTTGAATCATACGAGACATGTCAAGCTTGTTTACTTGGAAAGATGACCAAGACGCCTTTTACGGGTTTTCCTGAGAGAGCGACAGACTTGTTGGAACTAATACATATTGATGTATGTGGACCAATGAGCACGACAACGAGAGGAGGATATCACTACTTCATTACTTTCACTGATGATTTTAGTAGATATGGCTATGTCTACTTGATGAAGCACAAGTCTGAAACTTTTGAAAAGTTCAAAGAGTTTTAGAGTGAGGTAGAGAATCAATGTGGCAAGAAAATAAAGGCCTTGCGATCTGATCGTGGAGGTGAATATTTGAGTCATGAATTTAGCAATCATCTTAAGAGTTGCGGAATTGTTCCACAGCTCACGCCGCCCAGAATGCCTCAAAGAAATGGGGTCTCTGAATGGCGCAATCGAACTTTGTTGGGCATGGTTCGATCGAAGATGAGCCAGTCGAATTTACCATTATCATTTTGGGGTTACACTCTAGAAACAACATCTTTCACACTAAACAGGCTACCGTCTAAATCCGTAGTTAAGACACCATATGAGATGTGGACTAGAAAGACCCTAGTTTGTCTTTTCTAAAGATTTGGGGTTGTGATGCATTTTTCAAGCGACTTCAGTCAGACAAGCTAACACCCAAATCGGATAAATGCATATTCGTGGGATATCCAAGGGAAACCTTAGGGTATTACTTCTACAACCGAGAAGAGGGCAAAGTGTTTGTCGCTCATAGCGGTGTTTTCCTAGAGAAAGAGTTTCTCACAAAGGGAACGAGTGGAAGGTCAGTGTGACTTGAAGAAGTTCAAGATGAGCCAGTCGGGGGTGCTTCTACGAGTGATGCTATTGTAGCGGAACAAGTTGAGGAAATCGTGGCAATAGAAGCACCACAACCACGAAGGTCGGCGAGGCTCCACGAAGCGTGGGAATTATTATTGTTAGACAATGATGAGCCTGCGACCTATGCAGAAGCGATGGTGGACCCAGACTCTGAGAAATGGCTGATTGCCATGAGATCCGAGATAGAGTCCATGGGAGACAATCAAGTTTGGAACTTGGTTGACCTGCCTGATGGTTTTAAAGCCATCTAGTGCAAATGGATATATAAGAAGAAGATTGATATGGATGCAAATAAAGCTCGACTTGTTGCAAAAGGTTTTCGACAAGTTCAAGGAGTTGACTACGACGAGAGTTTCTCGCCCGTAGCGATGCTTAAATCTATACGGATCATTCTAGCCATTGCCGCATATTTCGACTATGAGATATGGCAGATGGACGTCAAGACGGCTTTCTTAAATGGAATCCTTACTGAGGACGTGTATATGATGTAGCCCGAAGGTTTTGTCAATCCAAACAATGCCAGAAAGGTATGCAAACTTCAAAAGTCTATTTATAGGCTGAAGCAAGCTTCTCGGAGTTGGAACATTCGATTTGATGAAGTTGTAAAGGAGTTTGGCTTCACCAAAAATGAACAAGAACCTTGTGTGTATAAGAAAGAAAATGGAAAATCACTTGTATTTCTAATCTTATATGTAAATGACATATTACTGATTGGAAATGACATTCATATGCTCGAGTCTGTTAAGACCTCATTGAAAAATAGTTTTTTTTATAAAGGAGTTTGGAGAAGCGGCATATATTTTGGATATCAAGATCTATAGAGATAGATCAAGGAGGCTAACTGGATTAAGCCAGAGTACGTACATTGACAAAGTGTTGAAACGGTTCAGCATGGAAGAGGCTAAGAAGGGGTTTTTGCCCATGTCTCACGGCATTAACTCAGCAAGACTCAGTGTCCTTCGACCACTAATGAGCGAGAGCGCATGAGTAGGGTTCCATATGCTTCGGCTATTGGATCCATCATGTATGCAATGACATGTACTCGCCCAGATGTTTCCTATGCTCTAAGTGTTACGAGTAGATACCAGGCTGATCCAGGAGAAAGCCACTGGACATCGTAAAAAATATCCTTAAGTACTTGAGAAGGACTAAGGATATATTCCTAATTTATGGAGGTGAGGTTGAACTCAGTGTAAAGGGTTACACAGATGCGAGTTACCTTAACGACTCAGATGACTCCAAATCACAATCAGGTTATGTGTTTGTCATGAATGGTGGTGCTGTGAGCTAGAAAAGTTCCAAGCAAGATACAGTGGCCTCCTCTTCAACATAAGCTGAATATATTGCCGCCTCGGAGGCTGCAAAGGAAGCTGTTTGGATTAGGAATTTCCTGATCGCTCTTGGTGTGGTTCAGGGTGCGTCCAATCCCATGGACATTTATTCTCACAACAATGGTGCTATTGCACAAGCCAAGGAACCTAGACAACACCAGAAGAACAAACATATTCGCATGCCTTACCATCTGATTCATGAGTTCATTGATGATGGTAGTGTCATGTTATCTAAAATACATACGGACTCAAATGTTGCTGATCCCTTGACAAAGCCACTCCCGCAGCCTGCGCATGAAGCGCACACAAGAGAAATAGGTATTAGATACTATCTAGAGTGACTCTAGTGCAAGTGGGAGACTGAAGGAAATATGCCATAGAGGAAATCATAGAGATGATTTTATTTCATATGTATCCATGAGTTTTTATAATGTTCCTTGAATATCCATATATTAGGCAACTTATATTGATTGGCAATTATGTGAATTGTTTATGAAACTCTTTACTTGTATGGTTATCTAATAGTTGTCCCTAGTCGGAGTTCATGTGAGGGCACACATGAATATTAGACTAGCACATCGATTGGTTGATGACTATGTTTCGCAAGTCATAGACATGGATATGTCAAACCAATGATGCGGACACATGTTATGAACATGGGGTTGGACTGACCCAACTTGAGACTGGCAATAATACTTGCAACTCTCTCTACACATCGTGTATGTTTTGTACTTAGACCTGAGATTGTCGCATGTACTTGAGATGTGGATCGACCTACTTTGGGGCTATCAAACACTACTCCGTAACTGGGTAGTTATAAAGTAGCTTTTGGGTTTGTCCTGATACATGCTGCAAGGCATCGGTCAATCAAGATGGGATTTGCCCCTCTCTACTTGAGAGAGATATCTCTAGGCCCCTCGAGTGATCAGATCCAGAAATGCATGGCCGTGCTACATATAGTTAAGAGTTAACCTAGTAAAGGGATTCCGAATCACAGTATCGAGAAAGAGAGGTCAGCTTGGAGCTAGACCAAATATCGTAGGGCAAAGGGAAGGACATGTACTCAACCTTGTGATGGTTTGTCCGAATGATCTTTGTATACGTTTAGAAGTTGGCACGTCTTGCTAGAGGTCGCTACCAACTATCGACGGAGTAAGTGTACTCATGTCATGTCTATACATGTATGAACCTATAGGGTCACACACTTTAGGGGCTGGAAGCCTAATGAGGATTGGATCCGAATTAGACCAGGCTTAGGCTGCTAATGGGCTTCTAATGTAGAAGCCCACCAGGGATGCCTATATAAGAGAGAGTGAGGTGAGCTAAATAGGGTTGATTATTCCACCCAGCCGCCACTCCTCTTACACCTGTCTTGCACCTGCGGACCTAGCAGTCTGTCGTGTGACCTTCCACTCCGGATGTGTGGATACCTCGGAGGTGCTGCAACTGTAACACTTGGACGAGCCGCGAAAAGGGGAGGTGCTCGTGGGACGAGGACAAGGAGGAGACATAGAACATCTACACTGCCGCGATGTGCTTCATCGAGTTCCGCAACTACGTGTCTAGCGGTAATCCCGTGATCTATGACAATAGTATTCCTGGTTGACGCGGTAGAACATTTTGGTTTTACGCTAGTGTAGCCTACCCATTTCCCTTCAACTTCA
Source organism: Avena eriantha (assembly GCA_910589775.1). NCBI lineage: Eukaryota > Viridiplantae > Streptophyta > Magnoliopsida > Poales > Poaceae > Avena > Avena eriantha. The sequence continues at coordinate 204,400,567 of OU342744.1, read as the reverse complement.
ACTCCCTCGTGAAGCATGCCGAGGACGTGAGGACCTGCGGCGAGTCTGTGAACGTCCACAACTTCATAGCCAAGCACCAGGCGCTCGGTCTTCACCTCCGCAACCTCTAGAAGGTGGCTATCGAGGAGGGTCGCTTGGTCCCGATCAAGCCCAAGGCGCCCAAGGTCAAGGGACTGGGCAGCAAGAAGTGGAGGAGTTGCCAGAGGAAGGAGGCGGAGGCCCTCCTGGCAGAGGCCATGAGGGCGCCACTGATCTTGTGTTGCTGCTGCTGCTGTAAAGCAGCTTCTTTTGTCTTGTATGTGTTGAAGTTATCCGCTGCTGCTGCTGAGCAGCCTAATTATCGAACCTCGTTAAGTACCGTACTATATAACCTATATTAGTTGCTTTATCTACACTTTCTCTGTTTGTTGAATTTATTTATGGTGCTGGTTAGATTTGCTGCTATAGATTTGCTACCAGATTGGGAGAAACAAGGGCCAAAAGGAACAATGAATAGAAAGAGAAGCTGCTTTAGATTCGCTACCTTTTTGAATAAAAAACACAACTATTAACAAGAGGGAGGGGGAAATGCGCTTTTAAAAAGGCCAACCATAAAAATAACAAAAAAAACTTCCAATTTAGGCGACAGGGCGCACGTAACCACCAAACGCGCCCCACATGGTCCCACACCATGTCCCCCATAATCAGCGAGAGATGGATGACTGGTCCGCTGTGTATCCTGGCTCCACCTGTCAGCATGTAATGGTCGAGGCGACGTAACATAACGCTCAACATACGACCCGCCCCAACACGGTCCCACCGGTCAGCATGTAATAGTCAAGCCTTTAACTTGACGGCATCCCCCGTCCATGCGCCTATGAGGGTTTCAGAATAGAGGGAGGTAAAAAGTGAGGAAAAACTAAGCGGCTGGAGAAATTGAGTACAACTAACGAACCTAGGGCATGAAAATAGAAAACCCTATATTTATTGCAATAGGAAGTGTTGATTGCAAAGTTCTTGTTTATTATAAAGTTAAGTAAGGTTGACTGGAAGTGCTGAACTGCGTATTTCTTTTGAATAGGACGTGTTGAACTGTGGATTTGTTGCTTAGAAAGATGAAGAGTGGCTAGATCATATGAAAAATGCAGTAGGTAGATCGTGGGGAATGTACCATGACAGTGATGATGCTAGAATAGATGAGAGGGTTGAAAATGGTAAGCTTGTTTCTCAGATAGTTGAAGAGAGGAACAAGCCGGAGAAGAAGTATTTTAGCCTCCTGCTTGATGTGAACAAATTCCAGCCTCCTGCTTGACGAAGGTGATGGTGCATGGCCGGTTCATATGCATCATGGGCTGGTACAGAGGTTGGTTCATATGTAGCAACAAAAAGATCTTCAATGTCAGTGCCGCATTCATAATGATGGAAATGATCCTCTCTATATCTCCTAATCTCCTCAAGCCTCTCAGCAAGTTCTTTATATTCCTTGCTCCTCGGTTCTTCCATTTGAGCAAAATCTGCCTCTCTCATGTCAAAGCGTGAACCATCATCATTATCTGCTCCCATGTCACCATCATTATCATTATCTACAATGTGAATTCCCTCTCCCTTCTTAGCATTGATGCTTTACTGAGAGAAAACACAAGGAATATGAGAGCTTCAGGTGCCACCTTGACTTGTAAAGTTTATACCTTCATCATCAACAACATACACATGACGAGGACTAATATCCTACACCACTAGTTCTGCATAATTGATTACATAGTTGGAGCCTGAAGTACCTTGGTCTGCATGTTTAACCTTCCTAGCACCTCAGTAGGTTTTCCCCTCTTTACAGTCAAATTTGGAACTTTAATTGATTTAGAGTACTCCAAAAATTCATATATTTTCAAATTGTTATCAACTAATTCCACCCCCTCAACCTTACAATAGTAAATCGAGTCTCTCATGCTATAGCCTTGTGTCTCAACCAATGTAACAATATTCAAATATGTAATATCATCACGCTCAAGCTTTGTCTCAAGATTATCCAGTCCATCAAAATGAATTTTGACTTCCCATATTTCAATATCCAAACTACAAAGCAATGGAAAATGTGAAATTCAGTAACCCCTAATTCAGTTCAATTTTACTAATAAAAGGGTGCCTTCCCAAGAGCACGCCCTGCGTTGTGTCTCCTGCGGCACATGGTGCGTCCTAGTGCATCTTGCGGGTTTCAGCCCCTTCGCTCCGCGTGACACGTGCCGGGTGCGAAAGGCATCACTAGGTCTTTTCCTTTTTTTTCTATAGATCCTGAACCAAGTGTTCAAATCAAGATATGCCTTCTGCTAGTCGCGTTGAAATCTACAAAACTAGATCCCATGGTGATAGGTTTTGATAATTGTTTGCACTTTCTTTGGTTCCTAGGTTACACTGACTTATATTCTACAGTGCACGAGATTGTGCACTAGCAAAGCACTGCCCGTGCACTGCTTTGGGCTGCAGTGCACAGGACAATGCAATGCAGTGATAGTGCATTACCATGTACTCCCTCCGTCCCAAGGCTTAAGGCATATAATTTTTTTGAAAAGTCAAGCTACGGAAAGTTTGACCAAACTTTTTGAAAAACCCGTCAAGAACTATGATATTATATAGATACCACGTGAAAATATGTTTCAAGATGTATCCAAGGGTATATATTTCATATCGTAAATTTTAATATTTTTTTCTAAAAACTTGGTCAAACTTTACATAGTTTGACTTTAAAAAAATATTATATGCCTTAAGCCTTGGGATGGAGGTAGTACTGTATTACCTTTCTATTTCTGTGTTGTGCTGTCTTCGGTCGTAGTGCATGGGACGATGCACTAGTAGTGCATTGCCCGTTTTTTTCTGTGCACTGACTCTCTGTTCTATGCTGCACTGCCTTGGGTCCTAGTGCATGGGACGGTGCAGCGGCAATGCACGACAATGTGCACTGCCCGTGCAGTCCCCCCATTCTGTGTTGTATTGTCTTCGGTCGTAGTGCACAGGTTGATGCACTGTCTTTCTCGTTCTCTCTTTTACAAGGTACACTGACTTTCTTATGAGCACTACTGATTTTTTGAGTGCATTTGTATTTTTTAGTCTATGAAGAATGGAGGAGTCCCGCGCATGCCCTAACCAGCTTTGTCGCGCTGCCACGTGGTGAGCAGTTGGCATTGTCGCGCACGTACGAGCTAGCACGTGCTGGTCACCACGATGGGGTGCGTGCTTAGGCTAGCCGCTCCAAATTCATTTTAGTACAACCTAACCCTAAATCCCAAATTTCTTCACTGTGGGGTAAGAATAGAGAGGGGACATAGGGGATACCTACTTTATTCTGTCGAGACCGCATGTGAACCTCTCACTTGTCGTCGGATTGTCCACACATATCAGCGCAATCATTGTCGTTGCCATGGATGCCGATGTCCCAGACGACCACAACTCATTGAAGTCATCGTCGACGTCGCTTCCGCATCCACCACTAGCGTTGCCTCCATCAGCAGAACTAGTGCCACCAACACCCCCGCCACCGCCTAGATTCGCCGCCACGTCCATCTCCCCAAATGAGCGGGAACAAGTGTGGGGAAAGAGAGCGAGCGCCTGGTCCGGTTGGGTTTCGACTAGGGCTATTAACCAGCGAGGGTCTAACATTGGGCATCATCACTGATAGTGGGGTTAAGGCTGTCAACGCGAGATCAGACAAGGATCAGCGCGATCTGTTGGGTGCTGCCCCAACATTGGTAGATTTGTGACAAGATCACCAAAAATAATACTGACTCGTAAAACTTGTCCCAATCGTGGTAGATTTGTGTAATTTACGCCCCGCAACTACACCGATGTTTGTTTATGACTTAAGCTCCGGTGGGAGTGGCAATTCATAAGTTGACACATCTGCAAATTGGATTGGATCATGATCAGTTTGAGATGGTAAAACTTTACACACAGAGAGAGCTATAGCGGTAATGGTTGCGAGCCATGGCACACTAGGACATCCCGTGGATCGAGTGGAGCTAGCAAGGTCTCTGCGGGTGCCCACGGAGCAGCAGCAGCTACTACTCTACTACTAGCTAGCTAGCTCACTCGGGGGACGGTGAGCGGCATGTCGGTGCTGGCCATCCTGCCGGAGCCGGCGAGCGAGAGCCTACCGGGGAACACGTCGACGCGGCCGAATGCGTCTGTGCCGGGCGGGCACTCGAGTGCGGCCTCCAGGGTGCGGTGGTGCACGCCGCGCGCGTCCACGGCGTACCCGCCCTTGTGGTCATGCCCGGCAAGGCACGCCGCGACGCAGCCGTGCCGGTGCACCACGGCCAGCGCCTCCTCGTAATTCCACATCAGCCCCGCGGGGGACGCCGCGCCCGGGTGGAGCGGCAGGTGGCTGCACACCACCACGGTCTCCCCGCGCCGCGACGCGCTCCGCAGGGCGCCGTCCAGCCACCGCAGCTGCTCCTCGCCGACGCCCCCGTTGAACATCACGAACCGTCGGTCCTCCCCGGCCAGCCCGGTCGGGCTGTTCTTGTCGGAGTTTGGGTTCCGCTCCTCCAGGAACCTCCTCGCCGCCAACGCCACCGGGTGGTCGCGCGGCCACCCCACGGTGCTGAAGTCGTACGCGTCCAGGACCACGAACCTGTACCCGGGCCACGGCGAGAAGTCGTAGTAGGCGCGGCCGGGCATCCGCAGCACGGACACCAGCTCGCTCCGCGGGAGGTTGTACAGGCAGTGGTTGCCGAGCATGTGGTACGCCGGGCCGCCGTGGAACCCGTCGAACTCGGCGACGACGGCCTGCACGGCGGACAGTGACCTGTCCTTGGGACAGAAGCCGTCGACGATGTCGCCGAAGTTGACGCAGAACTTCAAGCCGGCCTTGTGGCTGTTCCAGCTTCGGACCGCCCTCTGGAGCACGGTGATGCTGTGGCGATAGTACCGGGGCACGCCGAGAAAGGAGCGCCCGTCCGGGATGTCGGCGTACTGCACGTCGGCGATGACGCCGAAGGAGAAGAGGGGTTCCTTGGCCGCCGACGCCCTGACCACCCCGACCACGCCCGGGTGAGCTAGCATCGATGCGGCTGGCCGGCGCCGTCGAACACGCCGGAATCAATCAACCAACTGCTGCCCGGCCAACAATGAAAGGAGAAGAAGATTAAGTTCGGTACAAACTGCTTTTGCTTCAGCTGGTCGAGTTAGACACGGCAGATATGGTACCGTCCAAACGGTTGCCGCCGGCAGCAGCTGCAGCTCCGTCGTGTCCCACTATGGCGACCTCGCGTCCTCTGTTCTCGGAAGCACCGGACGCGGAAGGCGGACGCGATGGATGGATATCATCACGTGGCACGAGCAAGTGGACGGTGGGCCGCTCAACACGTGGTGCGATCTCACCCAGGGAATCATATCGCCAGTTAATTTCTGAGAGCAACGGGCCAACCGTGTTCCCGGATCCAACAGGATTTTGCTGGCTCATGGATATTTCATTTATGATCCCATGTACGATATCATTCTTTTTTAGCGGCATATAAACAAAATAGGCTTCATGCCCGGCAGGCAAATGAAAAGAGTTGTTGAGCTTGCAAACGTACAAATTTCAGCATCACGACAGCTCGCGTACGGTAAGTCTTAAGAACGTCCAATGTCATTAGGTCCAAGTCTGTTTCAGAACATTTAAAGAGTTTGAGAATGGTTTTAAGTTGATTTCAGTGAATTGAATATCCCAAGTATCTTGGGCCAATAAAGGTGTTTTTCTACGGGGATGAGAAAGATTCTTCAATGTGTGTTCAACCAAAATGAATAAAACACCGACATAGATGATAATCAAGCAAAAAAAGTGTCAACATTGAGTATTATATAAATTTCACATCTCTGTTTAAGAACATATAATTCCATGATTTACACTTCAGCAAAAAAATACAAGTGAAATAAAGATTCATGGTGGATTGGTGTTGTTGTGGAAGTTCAAAACATTCACAAATTTGGATGAATTTTCGGTAAGCATCTAAAGTGCATGATCATGGTTCCTCTCACATATGTCAAGTGCATGACTACAACTCCTACAATGAAGTATTGGACTCGTCATGATGGCTGAATTAGAGGTCTTAGTCCACATTGACCATGTGGAGTGGACCGCTAATGTTCATAGTATCCCTCGCATATAATCTCACAAAGGTGGCCTTAATCTTTTGTCAAGGACCCTAGCACATAAAACCCCCTCCCATCGACATGTAATCCACTTCCTCACATTTAAAATGGATTAAGGGGGAGGGCACAATAAGTTCAAGCATTTGTTCAGGAACTGTAGGGTCAGATTAGAGGACCTCCGTCCCACTTAGATCGATGCCAAGGAAGAGTAACTTAGTAATCGTTTCAAGGATTCGAGTATGACTCGAGCCTTCGCTTAAATCTCGTGCGTAGTATGGAGTTTTTCTGGAGTAGTTAGTATGACTCGAACTTCCACTCAAGCCTCCCTCGACACAGACCTAACATATGACTAAGTCGTGCTCGAACGAGATGACCGGGCCTATTTCAAATATAGCTTTGTGTCAATCTTGTTAGTATACGACGAACTTCTCGATATTATTAGAGATAAGAGATACCCCTCCTTGATTGTTGTCATCTATGCCCATATTTACATTATGTCGTGACTTTAACCAGCAGTTGTCTACCTCTCTTTGATCCGTACAAGGAGATAACTGTTGAGGGTTGTAGTGAGCCCGATATAACGAAGCACACATTATGTACACCCTCCATTCTAAAATATAAGATGTTTTAGCTTTGTGAAAATAATATATCTAGACGCTTTTTAGTGTGTTGATTCAAAATAAACCTACACACGAAACAAAGTTTAGATGCACTTCTTTTACAAAAGCTAAAACATCTTATATTTAAAAACACAGGGAGTACTTGTCTACGTACATGAACTTGTTCAATGCTTGTTTGCTCTTTTTGGTTATTGTGGTCCTACACGCCACTTTAAATTGACATGTAATTTTGTTTTCATCGGGTAGGAAGTATTTCTTACCTACGAGTACCTAATTAGTATGGTTCATGCAATTTAGGAAAATTTCAACCCCATGTTTTTTCTAAAGAAAAGATAATAGCAATAGTCCTTTTCTTTTGAGCGAAACAGTCAGACTTCGTCCTGCTGTGGAGCTTTCTTAATTGCCAACAAATATTACATCATCTATAAGTTTTCTCAAAATATATCTAGGGGATTCATCAATGCAATTATAATAGCAATAGTCCTTTGTTAGGAAAATAGCAACAACTCTTCATAGTAGCAAAAAAAGCAACAACCTCTCTTAGCAAACCAAAAATACATTTTTGTTCTATAGAGAAAAATCTGAAGAGAAATGCATGGGCTTAGCGTAGTTTTTTTCTTGGTAGAATGGGCTCGTATAAGCTGCTTTCCTTCTGAGAATTGTTCGATCTCAATTGGGCTGAGTATGAGTGTCGCACGGCCCATTCAAAATACTCGGCTGCAAGAAGCCCACGCGTCCCTCAAAGTCCCCAAAAGCCTCCTCAGTCATCGCGTCCCTCACATCGCCACAAAGCCTGCGCCTCCATCCACTTCCTCCCACCCGCTCCCCCGCGCCGCCGCTCGCCGGAGTTCCGCCTTGCCGAATCCAGACGCTACCCATAGGTAACCACGCTACACCCTTCTTCGCCCGATCCTCCTCCCGCCCCTTTCAGAAATATAGAATCTATTCGATCTGGTGATCTGCTCCGGTCGTCGCGGAGTTGTGCGCCGGCGACCCGGTCGGGGTCTCGTGGGTGAGTGGTAATCGAGAGGGTAGATAGATCGGGGAGTTTCTTCCACGAATCTGATCCATTTGTGCCGTCGCGTCTTAGGGATCGTACCGTTACCAATCGCGCGTCCCGGGTTAGATCTCCCTGGAGATGGTGCTTGTTGGCTGCGAATCGTAGATGCAATTGCCTCCCATCGCATTTCGTGGAATCTGGTGCATTTACGGTCGTTACAGTCCTGTGTATTTTTCTTTTCATTCCATGTGGAGATCAATAATACTCTACTACCACCCCTCATCCAGTGTCTGCTCTAATATCTGTCTTGTCTACGTTTGTATGTTTTTCAGTCTGTAGTAAATTCCCCGAATTTTGTTTTGGAATTTTAGGTTGACGTTGTGAAAAATAAAACATTTCGCAACAAATCTTTGTCATTATTGTGCCTGTACCATGATTTTGTTCCAGTTCACTCCAATAGGATGGCCTTGATAATGTAAATTTGACCGCAGTTGTTCAGTTTATCACCAGCAAGTTTGCATATATGGTTTGTGCTTATCAATTTATCATACCCGTCCATCTTTGCTCTATAATCCAGCTTCTAATCTTCGATGCAGAGTCCTGAATGGCTGCCGGCAGGGGCCTCGGCCAGCTTCTGAGGAAAACTCTTCATAGCCAGTCGTCTGTAAGTGCTGCATAAGAACTCCTGCTTCATTTATGCATTCTATTGAAAAACTAGTTCAGTATCCAGTTGTTACTATTCGTTTCAGATTTGACGATTGTACTTAAGTTATGACATCACTGTTGCATAAAGTTTACTGAATGTGTTTTTCTAATGACATGCTGAAAATAAATCCTAGTGGGCATGTTTAGTATGTTATAGTCTGCATTTCTGATAGAGAAATGACTGCATGTTTTGTTTGATGTCAGGGTTCATGTTTGACAGGATTATCTTTTCGTATTGTGTAAAGTAGAATGGATAATCCACACTATCATGCTTTTGATTGAATCAAGCCATCAACTAGTTTATACTCTTGATGTGTTATGACTGTTCTTTCTAACTAAAATCATTTTTTGTAGGGCTCATCTCTGCTTTCCTCTTTCCGGGCAAAGCATGAAGAGTCCTCTGCTGGACTGAGAGCATTGGCTCTTCTTGGAGTTGGTGCTTCTGGTCTCTTAAGTTTTGGTACGATAGCATCTGCTGATGAAGCTGAGCATGGCCTGGCAGCTGCAGACTACCCCTGGCCACACGAGGGCATTCTTAGCTCTTACGATCATGCATCGTAAGTCATCCATTTCACTTATTTTATGGACAACATGCTTTCTGTACTAATGTAGTTTCCCAGTAAGATACTGAAAAATGGGTGGGGCATTCATTTTGAACTGTGACCTTACACTGAAAAAAAATTACGAGCAGAATCCGGCGTGGACACCAAGTTTATCAGCAAGTGTGTGCATCCTGTCACTCAATGTCATTGATTTCATACCGTGATTTGGTTGGAGTGGCCTATACTGAAGAGGAAACCAAGGCAATGGCTGCTGAAATTGAAGTGCTTGATGGTCCTAATGATGAGGGTGAAATGTTCTCACGTCCTGGCAAGCTGAGTGATCGCTTCCCGCAGCCTTATCCAAATGAACAGGCAGCCCGATTTGCAAATGGTGGGGCATATCCTCCAGACCTAAGTCTTATCACGAAGGTAATTATAGCTCATTTCTTTGCATTGCAGTGCTGTAATATTTGATGAGAGAATTCCTTATTTAACACTACTCTCAAATATGATTCCTTATATGACACTGAAATTTTTTGACTTCCTTATTTGACACTTGGAGTAAATTTTGATGCCTTACATGACACTCAAGTGCATTCTAAGAGCTAACAGTGTTAATTGTAGACAATTTTACCCCTGGTGCATAATGTGACCAAAATTGTTTTACAAGACAAAAGCTGGGCAACATATACTATATGCACTTCGTGCTTTTATGTATCCATGCATACCACCGTCCTTGGCCCTCTAATCAGAATCAGACGCACAGTGTTACAAGTCAATGCGATAATTTTCAATTACACACCCACCTGATGACTCAGGTCACTTAAACCTTACGATAATCCCACATAAATCAGCCAGGTAACACTGACATGCCAGAAAATCTGATCGTACTGTTATGGCCGGCGGTTACCACACACGCCCGTCTTGCAGACTTGCAACGGCAGCGCCGGAGAACAAAGACCACACAACACCGCGTCAGGCTGGAACATCAGATCACATAAACGCACTAATGGCTTTGATCAGGTCTAGGCAGCAAGTAGGATCCATGCATGTTACGATAAGTCCTTCTAGTCGTTTTCGAGCCATGGATGGTGCCACCGGCCGCATGTCTTGTGCGCTCGCCGCAGTTGCCGTCTTGCCGCGATTGCAGCATTCCGAGACTGCTGCCCGCCCGCTGCGCCATGTGGTCTCTGGCTCCCCGCCGCTGCTGCAAGCCGCGTTGTGTAGTCGCCGACTGCTGCTGCCACATTTGTGTGATCTGGTCGTCGATAAGTAGGCATGCGGCTGGTCACATATAGAACCGATCTGGCCTAGTATAAAATCAGTATGTACCGAGGTAGCAGGCCACCGCTGACTAATGGACAGTATGTCAGGGTATTTTGGTCCGCCTAAAACAAAACTGACGGAACCATCTAACGGAAGGAACAGTAGTGTCGTGTGAGGCATCAAAATTTGCACCAAGGGTCAAATGAGGAAGTCAAAAATGTCCAGTGTCATATAAGGAATCATATTTGAGACTAGTGTCAAATAAGGAATTCTCTCATATTTGATCTCCAGCTTCTATCTTACTGATGATGATTCATATATGCTCAGGCAAGGCACAATGGCCAGAACTACGTATTTGCTCTTCTTACTGGTTACCATGACCCACCTGCTGGTGTTCAGGTAAGCCTTTGTTCTTTTTGTTTTGTTTCTATCAGGTAGCTTAGCCGTGTAGTTTCTTGCTGTACTTCCTCTCAATACCATTAGCAAGTTATCAAGGCCAACAGCTTGCACATGGTAGGCAATTGTACAGACATAGTTCACATCAACACATTAGTACATGGTACTGATACCCAATATTATACTGTTCTGTGAAAGAGTGATCCTGCAAGAACTTGAAGGTGCTGAACTGCCAATTGTGATATCTTTACTCTTTTTTGTATATGCTGTTTGTTAGTGATATTTCATTCTGTTAATCTAGGATTAGTTCAGCTTTTCATGCTGGTCAATTATTGTTTGAGTTCTGAAATGTAGCGGATGACACTGGTGGAGCTATGTGCAACTCAGGAAATATGTAGGGACCTAGCAAAAAGAAAATACAGTCATTTGCCCCCCCCCCCCCCCTAAAAAAACTTACTCCACTAGCTCCGCCACTGCGCAAGAGATCATTGTTTGATTCCAGAATCAGGAGTCTTGGCTAGTCTGAAAATATACTGCCCTTCCAAGTGCTAATGTTGATTCTTTCTGCTGGACATTCTACAAATTGTCTCATTATTTTATATACTTCTGAAAAGTTTTTATTGTGTATCATCTAGTAAGACAGGCAAACTTTAATTGTTGTTGTAAATCCACACTGTTTACTTTTTTTTTGTAATTTTTTCTCTGTTGTATTTTGAACTGACTTAGACTGATTAAATTCTAGATTCGTGAGGGTCTGCATTACAATCCCTACTTCCCTGGTGGTGCCATAGCCATGCCCAAGATGCTTATGGATGGAGCTGTTGAGTACGAAGATGGTACTCCTGCAACTGAAGCCCAGGCAAGTCTTTTTATCCTTTTCTGAGCCTTTCATGTGCAAGTTGTTGCCTCATTGGGCTAACACTTAAACATTGTATTTCAATTGCAGATGGGCAAGGATGTTGTGTCGTTCCTGTCGTGGGCAGCTGAGCCTGAAATGGAAGAGAGGAAACTGGTAAACTACTTCACAGCTTAGGTTATTTAAACGTTATACACGGTTTTACTTGGCCACTGTTCTGATGTGCCTAATACCAACTCTTCTAGATGGGTGTCAAATGGATCTTCCTACTGTCACTTGCACTTCTCCAAGCCGCATACTACCGTCGCATGAGGTGGTCGGTCCTCAAGTCCCGCAAGCTGGTCCTGGACGTCGTCAACTGATGACCATTGTTTCTTCTTTATTATTACAACGTTGAGTCTTTAAGCAGAAGCGATCGAAATAATGACTTTCTGTTGTACATTTTGCCACTGGGGTTGTCTCCCTTCATCCCCTCCCTAGAATTTCTTCTGTTTTCTTCCTCTGCTGCAAAAGCATTTCTCCAAGGGAGCAGTTATTTTGAGATATTTTTTGTCAGTTGATACCTGAATGGTACCAGCATGCTTCTAACATAAGAGTTGGGGAAGTTCATAAATCCTTTATATTTTGGAACTCGGCACTGTTTGATTTGGCTTGCCCATAAATCCACTCATCCTGCCTTGATGTGGTTGATAATTCTTTCAGTTACAGTTGTCATTGGCTTGTTAATACTTTGCTGCTACAGTTTGGATGTTCACGTTACACTCAGTTGGATGACATTTAGTCCTAGGTCTGCAGGCATGTTTTTGGCTGGGATCTCAAACTTGTTGGATATATGTTTGGCCATAGATAAATACGCCTAGCAAGAATTGCTCTGTAACTTCTCTGTTGCTTGTGAAGAAGCTGCTGTACGTTTTAGTTCCCTTTGGATTATCAAAGTAAAAAAAAAGTGTTGATTAAAAAAAGCAACAAGTTGCCAATGATTTAGTTTTTTAAATGAACTATGAACAATTAGTAACCTTCGTTATCAAGGAATACCGGGGTTTTTTTTCGAAACATCATATATTAAGTATGTAAGCCGCCTCATTAAAACCTTCCAGTACGTCCTCTTAGGTATCCTGGTAAGAAAAAAGAGTGTCTGAAACTTGCAGCCCATCAACCAATTGTTGCATTGTTTACAAGAGGTTGCAGAATAAAGCTAGGGGGTTCATCGATCCAATTACAAGAAATCTTACTAGAAAAACATGACCTAGCCAGTTCATGCGCTACTTCGTTAGCTTCCCTCGGACAATGTTGGAACATAGCAGTCCCAATCATAGGTGCTTCGTCGATATAGTCCGCCAACACTGCCGAGGATTCATCCCACCATGCCTCTTCTCCATTGCAAGCTTCAATGGCCTCTATCGAATCTGATTCTGTTATTACATTATTACATCCAAGCCGATTCGCTAGAGCCAGCCCTTCACGCATAGCCATTGCTTCAGCTGAAGCTGCTGAGTCTACATTTGGAAGAAAAAAGGTGGACGCCGCTATAAACCTTCCATCAGAGTCCCTTAGTACTGCTCCCACATAACCTGTAAAAGAATTAGAATGAAAAGAAGCATCTACATTCACCTTTAACTGTCTTGGTTCTGGTTTCTTTCAGCGGTGTCGTGGAACACTCAGTTTAGACATAGTTTTGATAGCGTTTGTCGTAATACCAAGAACAGACATTTTGCATTGAGCAATAGGGGGAACAGATTCATTATGCATACGTTGCCTGCGTATTCACCGAAGGTACCAACATGCCACAGCTATGATTTTCTTTTCACCAATGTTGTCAAAGCCTGGGAGCATACCATTTTGGTTTCGGAGCAATGTTCCAGTACAGCTGAGCCATCCCGATCAGTCATCAACGCCTCAATGGTAGCTTCTAAGCCCAACGATCTCCACAACTCTCTAGCCGTGTCACACTGGAAGAGAAAATGAATAATATCTTCAGGAGCTTGTGAACATATTGGGCATTGGCCACTGGTACCCACATGTCTATTAACAAGAATTGATTTCAGGGGTAATATGCCATGTAGTGACCGCCAAATAATTTTTTTGATTTTGCTTGGTACTTTTAGCTGCCAAAGGGACTTCCAAACTGGGTTAGCTGCTGATGATCCAGGTAGCGACAACTAACCCGCTGTAGCTCCAAACGTGTGCCTCCATTGAAGATGATAGCCTGATCGCACAGAATATCTACCATTTTTTGTAAAATTTCAGGCTATAAAATCATCAAATCCTTGATTATTTATAGGAATGCCAAGAATACGATTAACATCAACCAGGCAGAAGATATTTTTAAGTAACTCCTCATCCCATGTGCCACTAATAGGACTGATGACATCCGAAACTTTTGAGTACAAACCTCCTCCCCTTGGTGTAATAATTCGTCTATCTGGACTAGAGGGAATCCAAGGATCTGTATATATATTAATAGATTCACCTCTGCCGACTCTCCATATATATCCCCTTTTAAACGTTGACAAACCCGCCAAAATACTTTGCCAAGTAAAAGAAGAGCCCTTTTTGGCCCAGCTTTCAAGATATCTCCATGAGGATAGTATTTTGCTCGGAGGACTGTCGCACACAAAGAATTATGGTCTGTAACTAGCCTCCACACTTGTTTAGCTAACATAGCCAAATGGAAGGAGTGAAAATCTCTAAATCCCATACCTCCTTCTCTCTTGGGGCAACACAATTTCCACCAGGCAAACCAGTGCATTTTCTTACTGTTCTCATCGTCACCCCACCAAAATTGTGAAATTGCATCCGACATTTTCTTATAGATTCCTTTTGGTATTTGGAATACCGACATAGCATAGACCGGAATGGCTTGTGCCACCGCCTTCAAAAAAATCTCCTTACCGCCAATGGACAATTGCTTTTCCTTCCATCCAATAATACGATGGATAATCCTCTCAACAAAGTGAACAAAACAGTCACTCCTATCTGCTCCCACAAGAGCTGGGAGACCAAGATATTTATCAGATAATGCTTCCGTGTAAATATGCAGAGCTTCACAAATTTCTGCTCTTACTAAAACATTTGTATTGGGAGAAAAGAAAATGCTTGATTTAGCCAGACTCACCAACTGTCCTGAGTTAGCACAATAAGTATTCAAAACCTGCCGCAAGGAAGTTGCATTATTCGTATCTGCCTTCATGAGAATAAGGGAATCATCAGCAAAAAGTAGATGCGAGACTGACGGTGCATTCCTGCACACCCTTATCCCATCGATGCCACCAACTTCTTCTTCATGCAGCAACAGACTGGATAAACCCTCTGCACATAAAAGGAACAGATATGGAGACAGGGGATCCCCCTGGCGAAGACCTCTCGTAGGGGTAAACATATCAATTTCCTCAGAGTTGAACCTTACTTGATATCTTACCGAGCTAACACAAGCCATCATCAGCTCAATCCATCTTTTAGAAAAACCCAATCTTCTGATCATATTTTCTAGGAACACCCACTCAACTCGGTCATATGTCTTATGCATATCTAATTTAACCGCACATGCCCCAGTATTACCAGATCTCTTATTTTTAATGGTATGGATACTCTCATAGGCCACTAAAATATTGTCAGTGATCAGACGCCCTGGCACAAAGGCACTCTGCGTAGGAGAAATAACATCAGGAAGGATCTCCTTCAACTGCAAAGCCAACATTTTAGATATAATTTTGTATATAACATTGCATAAACTGATAGACCGATACTGAGTGATCGACTCTGGATTGTCAATCTTTGGTATAAGGACCATTGTAGTATCATTCCATCCTTCTGGGATCACTCCTGTATTCATTGCTTGAAGAATTTCAGTAGTTATGTCCTCGCCACATATACGCCAGAATCTCTTATAAAATAAGGCATGGAGTTCGTCGGGTCCTAGGGCCTTCAAATCTCCAATACTAAACACAGCTTTTTTAACATCCTCCAGAGAAAAGGGAGCCATCAAATTTTCATTCATTGACTGAGTTACTTTAGGTTGGATCTTCTCAAGGACAGCCGGGTCAGTAACCTGGACTTCAAAAGAGAAAATATTAGAAAAATATTGGAGCACAAGAGGTTTAAGAGATGCAGTACCTTTAACCCAATCAGTTCCTTTTTTAATTTTTTTAATGTAATTCTTTTTCCTCCTAGCCGAAGCAAATTGATGGAAAAATGTTGTATTTCTATCTCCATACTACAACAAATTCACCCGAGATCTTTGTGCCCAATGTACTTTTTCTTGTTCCAAAAGGAGTTCAATAAGAGCTGCCGTTTCTTTAACAATCAGTTCATTTTCATCTGTCATAGGGCCACGCATAGCACAATCCAGCTTACGCTGAGCCTTTCTGATGCGGCGCTTCGGGTCTATTAGGATAGCATTGTCCCAAGCATGCAGCGAATCATGTTTCTATGCCAGTTTAGCTAGGACACCACCATCAGTCACGGTAGAGTTTGCCGTGTCCCAAGATTTTTGAACTTCTCCTCTAAACGACTCCTCTCTAAGCCACTTTGCCTTCAAATCTTCGCGGACTGTTCTAGTTAACCTGAACATCTTGATAATCTGTATCTAATAGGATTGGACGATGGTCCGAACGGACATATTCCAGGTGTTGTAACCTTGCACCAGGGTGCATCATCTGCCACCAGTTATTAGCCAGTGCCCGATCCAGTCGCTCCCTCAGACGACCTCTTTTCTAGGTAAAAGGGTCGATGTCATACCCAATAACAGTCAAAGCACATTCAGATAACACATCACGGAATGCCTGCATATAGGGTTGTGGTCGCGGATTACCTCCCTCCTTCTCATGTGAAAATAAGATCTCGTTAAAGTCACCGATCAGGACCAGGGGAGATCATGTTGATTATTCAGATTTCAGATCTCTAATTTTGTCCCATGTCTTGTACTTATCTTCCCAACGTGGCTCACCATAGACCCCTGTGAGTCGCCAGATCTTATCATGCGATTCTAGTATACGTACATTATTAATATATTTAGGATCTGAGAATATTTGCTGGATATTAACTTATCTTCTCCAAAACAAAATAACTCCACCACTACGGGTAGTGCTAGGATTAACAATCTTAAAATCCATCTTCAGTGTCCTCAGACAATCTGCTAGATACGTATCTACACTGGTGGAAAATGGGCCTCCAGTCCCGGCCCGTAAGGGGCTTTAGTCCCGGTCCTGGTAACCGGGACTGGAGGGGCGAGACTAAAGGCCCACCCATTAGTCCCGGCCCTCTTACCAGCCGGGACAAATGGGCATCCACATGGCTGTCTCTGCGGGCGCTGGGTGCCCCCCATTAGTCTCGGTTCGTATTACGAACCAGGACAATTGGTTCTCTGCCGCGGCAGAATTTTAGGCACTTTCTCTGCCGCGGCAGAGAATTCAATTTGTATTCTTTTTTTCATTTCAAAATAGTTTTCTACGCTACCACATACCGTACATGTTCGTGCATACATAAGATAACTTCTCTTAAGATCGAGTACATGATAGTTACACATGGGGATCACAATTATCAGGACTAGAGCCCGCCTATTCAATTACACGGTCGGGGATCATCGGCGCCTATTCACACTAAATTCTCCGGCGTCATCTATCATCTCGTTCATCAAGAATCCTGCCAGTTCTTCAGCAATTGCTACTACGCGTTGCTGTGGTAGGAGCTGATCCCGCATTTTCTCGAACTATATAAGAAAAGGAGATCAATATGAATATCAATCATGATAACAAAAAGTGACGGTAATGAAAATAATGTTATGAATGTATTGCTTACATCGACTCTATAATCATTCAGCTCACTGGTAAACATGCGAATAAACTCGCAAACGTATAAGCCACATAGATTCGTCTTTGGTGGCTGCCTCGCGCACTTTACGAGAATAGAATTCAATCAAAATAATAATCCAGCATCATAATTGTATTGAAACTAGAAGTAAAGAGATGCGCGTACTACTTACCGAGACCGGCTTAAACGTCAGCTTCTCAGTAAAGTTACTCGTAACCGCACTCTTGAACTGGTTCCAAACCCTACTCGGTAAAGAAAATGAATGAGTTATTTATTACGTGATATCTCAGGAAATCAACGAAAGAGACCGCTGTAGCGCGAAAATTACCTCTGGAGCATGTCCTGCATGTCACTAAACTATTCCAGGGGTCTCTTTAATGGGTCCATGACTTCAATTCTTCCCTTATCAAGTTGAATGTCCATGAGAATCCAGTGGAAACTGTACATGTTTATATATACATCAGTAACTCATCAATTACACTTAACATCGAGTAAGCAAAAGAGAATGTGTACAATAGAGTAAGACACTCACGCGAAATTGTAAGGAAACAGTATGTGGTCACAGAAATTTTGCTCCGTTAGAAACCTTAGAAGGTTTTCCTGTGTGTCCTCGGGTTTATCCTTTAGCGTCCGACAATGTATTTTATCTGGGTCAATGAACCCAACACTGAAGATTGACCTTCTTTTACATTCCATGATCTTCATTCTGCATATTAATAGAGTACAAAAGGATATAATTAGGATAATTACATGCAATGAACTGAACAACTGAAAAAATGAACAACTTATATATAGACAATGAATTCAACAACTTACAGACAATAGCAACTCATGAGACTTTTGTCGAGGGCGTCGAAAATGTATAACTGGAAGAGTTCTAGAAACTCAACATGGACCTCTTCTTCTCAGAAGTAGTAGTCATGTGAGACTTTCGCCATGATCATTATTCTCTCCTCCTTTACGGCTTTCAAGTACCATTTATGTAAACTACATTTGTGTTGGCAGTTGTTGGAACTGCTCAAAGCTGACCAGAGGCTTCCCTGGGACATATGTAGGGACTACCTGAGACTTGGGTAACTTGTCGTCCTGGGAACCTAGCAATTCCTCAACAGTCACATTCATAGAGGCCGCAAGCTTCGCGGCTTCTTCCATATTCAGCTGGGGAATGTCATGGGATACCACCTTGAGGGGTGGGATCGATTTTTTGGCCTGTTCCCCGAGCTGGGGGACGTCCTTTCTTTTCCTGGTTGCACTTTGACTTGATGATTTGCTCCCGCTTGCACTTCTACTTGATTTGCTCTTCTTCACTTCCTTCTGAAGTGTGCGTCGATAGTCATCTGGCTTATGGTGCAAGTCATATTGCGATTTTGTGTTCAGAAAAGAAAGTGCATACGCTTTTTGCTTCTCGGTGTATACCGGGGCGGGCTCGGGTTTCTTCTTTTGAAGCTGCGCAACACATTCGGCCTTTACGATCATGTCGGTTTCCTCGTCAGTACGATCGTAAGGTCTGATAGGAACATTCTTATGAGGTACTCTTGGGAGGGGCGACATTTGTCGTTTTGGGCTCCTGCGTCGTTTAGTACTAATCAGAGGCTGCGGCGGAGATCGAGATGGACTCGGGCTGTGGTGGTCGTAGTCATGGGGTGGGCTTCTTGGAGGTGATGGAGGTGAAGGTGACATGCGACCACTCGGAGGCGGTGTTGGATTTGGCGTCCAGCCTGGAAGCTTGATGTTGTTCTTGTCCCATAGAATGATACCACCCAGTACTTCTCCGAGTGTCCTCTCACCTTCAGGTCCAGGATGTCAAGCTCCATTGAGTCCCACCCCATTGCGATTTCATCTACACCAACTTTAGCATAGCCAGCTGGAATCTCACGGCCATGCCAGCGTGCGCCAGGTGGACAAGGTAAAGCACATCTGACCGCCACCTTGATGGATAGGTTCTTCACCTTCTGATGGAGCTCACAAGATGCCTGCTCCTTGATTCCATCCACGGGGTAGCCGGGACCGCCATCTACCATACGTGCATCGTCAGAAGGGACCTCCGATTTAGCCACGCTACTTTTCCGCTGAGATGGGACGGCGGTAATATCGAGTACAAGATCTTGCAGGCGTGCTGCTCCTCGAAGTTCGTCAATCTGTTGCTGATGCATTCGAAGTGTTCCTAGCAACTCGGTGAACCTGTCTCCCTCCTGCTCCTGCCGTCGCCTCTTTGCTCTCTCTTGGCTCCTATAAGTATCTCTGTCTTTGGGAAACCCCATCTCCCAAGTATAACTAGGGCCAAGGCCTCGTACACGTCCTCCACGTTTGTCATTCCCGAGGACCTTTGTCAGCAAGTCTTTCTCTCTATCGGGACGGAACTTTGTTGTCCCCGCTTTAATCTCCTTCACCACTTTCTGCCATGTATCCCGGGGTATCCTAATCCCGTCACTGCAAATAAGGTCCCCTGTACTTTCGTCATACTCACTCCCATGCCCAAGGAACCAATTCCTTGCCCTCAGATCCCATTCTTCGCGTATTGGTTCTGGAGTGATCCCTTTAGCAAGTAGCTCCTTCTCTTTAGCATCCCACTTTGGCATGGCAGCCGCGTAGCCCCCTGGCCCTAGGTGATGGTGATATTTCTTCATCGCGGCATTTTTCTTGTTTTTTTTCGACATTTCCATAGCAGGTTGTGACTCCTTGTACTTCACAAATGCATCCCAGTTAGCCTGCTACTTCGTTAGATAGCATTCAAATTTAGGAGTCTTCTTCATCTTCTGATACTTTTGCCATAATGCTTTCTTCCAGTTCTTGAATAGTTCGGCCATCTTCGTAAGAGTCCACTGCTTGACTTTCTTCCTCAATGCAGCTGTGTCGGCATCATCCTCACATTATGGCAGGGTGAAATGTGTCATGAGGTCATTCCAAAGACCATCTTTACACCTATCGGCGACATACTCACCCTCTTTCGCCCCTTTGGTCTTATTCCACTCTCGAACGGTGATCAGGATGCGATCCCTAACCATAACTCCGCATTGTTGTTTAAATACAATTTTAGCCTTTTCGGGTTCCACCGGTTCACCCCGTGGTGATACCCGCGTAATTATATAACGTGTAGATGCGTCCAACTTTTTGGCCGGGCCTCGTTTGGAATATTTTTTGCTCGATGTGGAGGCCTAAGAGAAGAAACATTCGTCAATTTATATATATATATATATACAACTCAGTTAATGCATCCACTGATCACCAGACTTCATATATATACCTCGCCGTCGGCTTCTCCACCACCGGAGCCGTCGGCTTCTCCTTGATCATTTCGGTCGACCTCCTCTCCCTCACCAGAGGGGTTCCGATAAATCGACGGAGATTCAGGTGGATCAACATGGGGGGTGTCATTGATCATATCCTCGAGAATTTCTTCCTGTGCTAGGTCTCTCTCGATTGGATCCATAGTTTTCTACAAAATGCACATAATAACATTTTCATTCAATATTGCTGCATAAAATAATACTAAACAATAATATGAACACGCAATTTGCTACCACCCTAAGTCCTTGGGCCTGCGAGCACTACCACATTAACCCTAAGTCCGGGGGCCCGCGAGCACTACCACCCTAACCCTAAGTCCGGTGGCCCGTGAGTACCACCACCCTAACCCTAAGTCCGGTTGCCCGCGAGCACTACCACCCTAACCCTAAGTCCGGTGGCCCGCGAGCACCACCACCCTAACCCTAAGTCCGGTTGCCCGCGAGCACTACCACCCTAACCCTAAGTCCGGTGGCCCGCGAGCACCCCTACCCTAACCCTAAGTCCGGCTTCCAGCGAGCACTACCACCCTAACCCTAAGTGCGGGGCCCCGCGAGCACTACCACCCTAACCCTAAGTGCGGGGCCCGCGAGCACTACCACCCTAACCCTAAGTGCGGGGCCCGCGAGCACTACCACCCTAACCCTAAGTGCGGGGGCCCGCGAGCACCACCATACTATATACTACATTAACATATTATATAATAAACTAATTAACATACTACACTAATATGTACTACTAAAAAAATAAAAAATACACTTTATATTATACTACTATATACTACTAAAAAATAAAAAAATATACTACACTAATTAACATACTACACTAATATATACTACTAAAAAAATAAAAAATACACTTTATATTGCACTACTACATATTATTAAAAAATAAAAAAATATACTACACTAATTAACATACTACACTAATATATACGACTAAAAAAATAAAAAATACACTTTATATTACACTATTATATACTACTAAAAAATAAAAAAATATACTACACTAATATATACTACTAAAAAAATAAAAAATACACTTTATATTACACTACTATATAAAATAAAAATATACTACACTAATATATACTACTATATATTAAAAAAATACATTTTATATTACACTACTATATACTACTAAAAAATAAAAAAATATAATTAACTAGCTAGTAGCTAGAAGTGGCCGGGGGTGCCGCCCCGGCCTGCTCACCCGCACTGCCGTCGGCGTGCACGGCTGCCGCCCCGGCCGGCCTGCTCGCCCACAGTGGCCGGCGCCGCCGCGCGCCGGCGTGCACGTGCAGCTGCCGCGCCGCCGATGCCGGATGGGAGAAAGGGGAGGGGCGCGATACCTGCTGGCCAGGAGCACACGCGCGGCGGCTGGATCTGGCTAGCTGGTGGCAGCGTTGGAGTGGGGGGATGACGCGCTGGTGGCGGCCGGATCTGCCGGCGTCCTATGCGTCGTCGTCCTCACGCGCTGCGTCCCTGCAGCAGAGTGTGGTGATTTCGGGAGAAGAAGGGACGCGGGAATATAAAGGGGATGTACCTTTAGTTCCGGTTCGTATCACGCACCGGGACTAAAGTGTGTGATACGAACCGGGACTAAAGATCCCCCTTTAGTCCCGGTGCGTGCCACCCACCGGGACTAAAGGGTTTTCGGCCCAGCCGAACAGGCGCGCGTCAACGCCACACCTTTAGTCCCGGTGTGTAGCACGCACCGGGACTAAAGGTCCCTTTTTCAAAAAAAAACCACCTTGAGGCGCGTCTGTTTAAAAAAAAATTCAATTAGCATATTATTTAAACATTTGAATTTTACAGTTTTTGCATACTTATGAATTTGAGAAAAATTTCAACATGAAAAGTTCTTGAATTTGAATAAGTAATCCAAATCTATTTTCTGTTTTATAAAATAATTATTCTAACTAGTGAAACTAATAACCATTTTGCCATTTTCAATTTAAAAATGCATTAAATATTATATTTTGCATATTTTTGAATAAGTGATTCAAATCAATTTTCTGTTTTATAAAATAATTATTCTAACTAGTCAAACTATTAACCATTTTGCCATTTTCATGCAATTCCGACGCTCCAGTGGTCTTCCTAACCCGCCTTATTTTTTCCCGCCCGTTTTCTTCCCGCCCGTTCTCTTCCGGATCGTAGCCCCTTTAGGGATTTTGGTTTAGGGTTTTTGGTTTAGGGTTTAGGGTTTTTGGTTTAGGGTTTAGGGTTCCCTCCTCTGACTTAGGGTTTAGGGTTCCCTCCTCTGACTTAGGGTTTAGGGTTTAGACTCATATCTGCCGCTTCTCTCTAGTCTATCCCATGGCTTCCACCATACCTCTAACCCCAGGGAGGTGGAGATGGAGTCTTTCATGGGCTAGCAGGAAAATATTTTCCGAGGCGGAACTTCCGAAGATGCCATAGGGCGTGTGCACCAAGGGCATCTTCGAGAAGTTCCGCCACGGGAGATTTCCCAACCCTTTCCTCCATCCATGGGGATGAAACTCTCCATCCATGTTGGCTTGGTCGTTGCCATAGCACATCTAGACTCATATCTGCCGCCTCTCTCCACTCTATCCCATGTCTTCCACCATACCTCTAACCCCAGGGAGGCGGAGATGGAGTCTTTCACGGGCTAGCAGGAAAATATTTTCCGAGGCGAAACTTCTGAAGATGCCATAGGGCATGTGCACCAAGGGCATCTTCGAGAAGTTCCGCCACGGGAGATTTCCCAACCCTTTCCTCCATCCATGGGGATGGAACTCTCCATCCATGTTGGCTTGTTGAGTTGCTTGCCATGGTGTATCGATGCTCCTTTTATAGGCACGGCGCCGCTTCTACTTTGTCTTCTTCCTCCGACAGGGCGTCGTGTGCTAGATGTTTTATCTCATCGAGAAGTGCGTCCACCCACACGTCCTTATCCTACCGACAGCTTTAGTCCCGGTTTGAGCCCCCACCCGGTACTAAAGGTTACCCACGCGTCCTTATCCCACCGACAGTTTTGTTAGATGACACAAAAACCACCTTTAGTCCCGGTTGCACCCACCAGCCGGTACTAAAGGTTAGCCACCCCCAGATAAGGCCCTCCCAGATAAGCTTCCCCCAGATAAGGCCCCCCATCTTTTGTCCCGGTTTGAGCCCCCACCCGGGATGAAAGTTTCCCGCGCCACTGCGTTCCCGCGCTTTCCACCGGTTCCCACCTCTGTCTTCCCGCCATTTTTTCAGTATATATATGTACGCTTGGCCTCCATTTACATATCACATCTAGACTCATCATTATCTTCCCATGGCTTCCATCGTATCTCTAACCACCCGGGAGGCGGAGGCGCTTTGCGCCTCGAACTACCCCTGCCCACCGGGCTACCGCGTCCCCATCGGCTGGATGCTGAGCGCCGGAGGCGTGCCGGTCCCTCCTGTCCCTCTAGGTGTGGAGCGCCGGATGGCCATCACGAACCACTACTACCTCGAGCTCACGCCAGAGCAGCGGAGGAATCCCAACTGGCATCCCGACTATTTCCCGACTTGGGAAGCCTTCTTCATCAATCGGCGTGAGAGGGCGCTCGCCAGGCACGAGGAGGACGGCCCACCTCCTTCGAACTTCAACGAGGCCAGCCGTCGGCTGTGGTGGCGCAGCCGGACTCTCCAGAGTGTAATGGCCTACAACACGACCGGCAATAACCCCCGCCTGCGGTACCCTCAAATCCAGCCCACGTGTGCCCAACCTTCAAGGTTCGACTACGGCGACCCCGACGACGACAGCGACGACGGCGCCGGCGACTACGACGACTACAGTGGCGCGTATTACAGGGCTAGGCAGGAGCATGACTGAATCACTCCAACCATTAGGCATGTTTCTTAATTTTCAGTTGTGCTATGTATCCTTAGTGTTTGTGGGTTCCTTCTCTTGTGATGGTTCCTTCTCTTTGTGTGATCACCTACTGCGGCTCAGAACGTCTAGTTTGATTGAGCAAGATGTATTACATGAAAGGGGACCTTTATGTCTCAAATAAAAGGTTTAATACATTACATAGATTTATGTCTCAAATAAAAGGTTTAATTACATAGATTTATGTCTCAAATAAAAGGTTTAATACATTATTACACATCACCAACATCTAGTGTTGTGGTTTTCTTCTGCACCATAGCCATGGAGAATCTTCATCATTTAACAGGATGCTTGGGTCAGTTTTCACTTTGAAGGGCAGAATTTCATGAAACTTATTGTAATGTCTGTCTTGTCATCCACTCCCACGATGTTTCTTTTCCCTGAAAGAACTATGTGGCGCTTTGGCTCATCGTATTTTGTACTCTTTTGCTTATCTTTCCTTTTTCTCGGTTTGGTAGACATGTCCTTCACATAGAAAACCTGAGCCACATCGTTGGCTAGGACGAATGGTTCATCCATGTACGCAAGATTGTTGAGATCCACTGTTGTCATGCCGTACTTTTCGTCTACATGTACCCCGCCTCCTGTCAGCTTGACCCATTTGCACCGAAACAAAGGGACCTTAAAAGTAGGTCCATAGTCAAGTTCCCATATCTCCTCTATGTACCCATAATATGTGTCAATCTGCCCATTGTCATCTGTTGCATCAAAGCGGACACCACTGTTTTGGTTGGTGCTCTTTTTATCTTGGGTGATCGTGTAAAATGTATTCCCATTTATCTCGTACCATTGAAAGTACATATATTCGAAGATGGTAACCTGGCCAACGAGTACAACTCATCTCCAACAGTGGTGTTATTCATGAGATGTGTCTGCAACCAATTGCAAAAATTCTTCTCGTGTTCCCCTTTAATCAAGGTTTCAGGCTTCCCCGGGTTTTCGGAGCGTAGAATATTCTTGTGTTTCTCGATATACGAAGCCACCACGGTGGAATTGTGTAGAAATGTGTAGTGTGCTTGAGTGAAAGAATGCCCGTCCCTACAAACCATTGATTTCCTTCCTAGTGTGCCTTTTCCAGTCATCCTCCCCTCATACCGAGATTCAGGAACACCAATCGGCTTAAGGTCAGGAAGAAAATCAACACAAAACTCAATGACCTCCTCTGTTCCATAGCCCTTGGATATGCTTCCTTCTGGCCTAGCACGGTTATGAACATATTTCTTTAAGACTCCCATGAACCTCTCGAAGGGGAACATATTGTGTAGAAACACAGGACCGAGAATTCTAATCTCTTCGACTAGGTGAACTAGGAGGTGCGTCATAACATTGAAGAAGGATGGCGGGAACAACAACTCGAAGCTGAACAGACATTGGACCACATCAATCTGTAACCCTGATAGACTTTCTCGATTGATTACCTTCTGAGAAATTGCATTGAGGAATGCACATACCTTCACAATGGCTAGTCGAACATTTTCTGGTAGAATTCCCCTCAATGCAACCGGAAGCAATTGCATCATAAGCACATGGCAGTCATGAGACTTTAGGTTTTGAAATTTTTTCTCTTTCATATTTACTATTCCCTTTATATTCGACGAGAAGCCAGACGGGACCTTGATACTGAAAAGGAATTCAAAAAAGATTTCCTTCTCTTCTTTGGTAAGAGCGTAGTTGGCAAGCCCTTGAAACTGCCCTGGATGCTTGCCGTCTCATCCTTTATGATGTTGCTGGTCCTCCCATGCTGCCGGGGTATCTTTTGACTTCCCATACAAGCCCAGGAAGCCTAGAATATTCACGCAAAGATTCTTCGTCAGGTGCATCACGTCGATTGCAGAGCGGACCTCATGCACTTTCCAATAGGGTAGCTCCCAAAATATAGATTTCTTCTTCCACATGGGTGCGTGTCCGGTAATGGGGTCTTTCGGAACAGGTTGTCCTCCAGGACCCTTTCCAAAGATTACATCCAAATCCTTGACCATACCAAATACATCAGCACCACTACGGGGGACAGGCTTCGTCCGGGTTTCTGCCTTGCCATTGAAATGCTTGCCTTTCTTCTTTAAGGGATGACTGGGCGGAAGAAAACGACGATTGTACAGGTACACATTCTTTCTACATTTATCCAGATATATACTTTCAGTCTCATCTAAACAGTGCGTGCATGCATTGTATCCTTTGTTCGTCTGTCCTGAAATGTTACCAAGAGCAGGCCAATCATTGATGGTTACAAATAGCAATGCTTGTAGGTCAAATTCCTGCTATTTGTGCTCATCCCACACACGTACACCTGGTTTGGCCCACAACTGTAGAAGTTCATCAACTAATGGCCTTAGGTACACATCAATGTCGTTGCCGGGTTGCTTCGGGCCTTGGATGAGTACTGGCATCATAATGAACTTCCGCTTCATGCACAACCAAGGAGGAAGGTTGTAGATACATAGAGTCACGGGCCAGGTGCTGTGACTGCAGTTCTGCTCCCCAAAAGGATTCATGCCATCGGTACTTAGACCAAACCATAAGTTCCTTGCGTCACCAGCAAAGTCCGAGAAGTCTCTCTCGATTTTTCTCCACTGCCAACCATGAGCAGGGTGCCTCAACATCCCGTCTTTCTTACGGTCTTCCATGTGCCATCGCAACAACTTGGCATGCTCTTTATTTCTGAATAAACGTTTCAACCGTGGTATTATAGGAGCATACCATATCACCTTGGCAGGAACCCTCTTCCTGGGTTGCTCGCCCTCAACATCACCAGGGTCATCTTTTCTAATCTTATACCGTAGTGCAATGCATACCGGGCATTTATCCATATTCTCGTACTTCTCACCGCGGTAGAGGATGCAGCCATTAGGGCATGCATGTATCTTCTGCACGTCTAATCCTAGAGAGCAGACAAGTTTATTTGCTTCGTACGTACTGGAGGGCAATTGGTTATTTCTTGGAAGCAGCTTCTTCATTATTACCAGCAACTTTTCAAATCCCGAGTCAGTCATACCGGTCTCTGCCTTCCACTTCAACAATTCTAGTGTGCTACCCAGCTTCTTTTGGCCATCTTCACAAGTTGGATACAACAATGTGTTGTGGTCCTGTAACATCTGCTCGAACTGCAACCTCTCCTTTTCTGTGCCGCAGTCTCTCCTTGCATCACTAATGACCCGACCAAAATCATTAACGGGCTCATCTGGTTCCCGTTCTTCACCCCCTTCTTCTTCATTATCTTCAACCGTGGTATCATCATATTCAGGGAACATAGATCGGTAGTTGTCATCATCGTTCTCTTCTTCATCGCCGTCTTCCATCATAACCCCTCTTTCTCCGTGCTTGGTCCAAACATTATAGCCGGACATGAAACCGGATCGAAGCAGGTGGCTCTGAATGACTCTTGAGGAAGTGTGAGCCTGCTCATTCCGACATTTAACACATGGACAACACATAAAACCATCCCGCCGCTTGTTCGCCTCGGACACAAGGCGAAAAGAATGCACGCCTTCTCTGTAAGCGTCAGAGCGTCGGTCACCATACATCCATGGGTGGCTCATCTGCATCATACAACCATGCATATATATCCAACGCAATCATGATGCTTAAATTAGTATCGCGCAGTCAAAACGAGAAAATAGTTGCTAACCTTTTAGGACACTTCAAAACAAAGAGGAGAAACCTTAAGTGTCACTCTGGCACCTCATATCATATTTTGTCTTGTGTGAACTCAAGTGGCATCGCTCTAACAGGCATTTCACCGAACACCTCTAGTGCATATGAAGAAAAAAAGTTAGCACAAAGTTATACCCACCTCTCACATAGGAAAAAAATAGGAGAGAGTGGAGGGCTGGATGCATATATATAGGGCCAGGCCATTAGTCCCGGTTTGAGATACAAACCGGGACTAAAGGTTCTGCCAGGAGCACGCGCGCCGGCCCAGACCCATTTGTCCCAGTTTGTATCTCAAACCGGGACTAATGGTTCCTTACGGACCGGGACAAAGTGCCTCGGCCTCCTCGGGCCGTCTGGTTTGGACCATTAGTCCCGGCCCCAGCCACGGCCGGGACTAATGGCCCGAACCAAAGGCACATTTTCTACTAATGCTAGGTGTGTTTCCAACAAAAACAACACCTCGGGGTTATTTCGCCGTTGGACATCCAAAAGCGATAGAACTGTCGAGACATTCCCCAAACCCTGACAGTTCAAGGATAATATTTTCATTGCAACCGGACGACGTCCTCACGAGATCCCGCCAATCCTAGTGAAGTGGAGTTAGCTCCTTCCTTCTTTGTTCTCTTCCTGTCACTTTCCTCTTGTTCTTGTAAAATCTCGTTGGTTATAACTCCATCTGTTAGCATAGCCATAGTCTTATCAGCTTCATCACCATCCTTCTTAGAGTTAATATTCACCGTGTCCCCTACACTCATGTCCAAGTTTCTCTTTGCAAAAGGTACAGTAGGATTACGATTATCCAAATCCATATCCTTGGGCTTACTCGGACTGGTAGCAGTATCTTTTAGCTCTTCCTCAACTGGAACCATAGGAACAAAATTAGCATTATGCCTCCATGAGGTAGTCATGGCCCTTCCATGGCCATTGGGATCTCTTCCTCTGCCCGCAAAAGTGGACTCCCAAACATGCCTAGAATGTCCAGCCCCACGTACACCACCACGACCCATGCCAAAGCCTCGACCATACCAAGTCTCCCAATCAGCTTTCGAAAAATCACCCCACTTAAGATTATCCACATCGTGTTCACCTAAGCCACACTGAAGATGAGTATGTCCAAAAACACCCCAAGCACCACCAAACCGAGGTATCTTTTCATACTTAAGCGGGTAAAATTCTCGATGCCCTTCACGGGAAATAGTAATAAAGCGAGCAAGAGGTTTCCTCACATCCAATCTCACTCTAACTTGAACAAAGTTTCCATCTCCATTCACGTCAGTTTCTACCTTGAGCACTTTACCAACTTTCTTTTCTGTTAAATTCTTGATCAAGACATAATTGTCATAACCAACCAGCAGCTTGTGGATTTGAATCCATGTTGCAAAAAAATTCAGGTCAACTGTATCTAGTGCAACCAATCCATCATACTTTTCGATGCAAACAGCGTTCCGTCGAAAGAGCCAAGGTCCTCCTTCTTCCACCTTGATCCAATCTCCCAAACAGAAGCACTGAACTGTGAATAAATTGCCTTCTAGATGCTTAAAATCTGTCAACACCCAGATTTTTAATCCCAGATGCCTGTTATGCCATACCTCGCAATCCCAGGATTACCATATTTGCGAGACATAACGGATTGGATATCACAGTACATCATCCATTACAAACCACACATAAGGTCTTACACAAATAAGGATCTCATGATCCAGTCTTAATACAACAAGCAGCGGAAATAAAAGATAAGCGTAGCGGTGGGGTCCATCTTCAGGGGCACAGGCAATGCTGACGAAGGCAGATAGTCCTAGTTATCATAGCCGTCCTGCTGACCATCATCTTGATAATCTCCTTCATAGTCTGGCCATGATAATAGCCAGGGACAAAATCCATGAGTACTCTTTAAGTACTCGCAAACTACCACTAACAAGTACTATAATTCTAAGTTAAAGTGCTAACTCTATGTTTAACTATAATGTTAAGTTTGAAACCTAAGCTGAGTTCAGAGGCAAAGAAAGATAAAGTAAAGTTCTAGAATCACTTAAGTTGGGAAGCTAATGTCATAAACACAACTCCGTTGTGGTCAAGTCAAGATTCATCATTCATTTCAAGTTATTTAGAAAACATCTGACAACGAAACAGTATGGCCATTCCAACTGTCCATAACTGCGGACGCGGCTATTCGAATAGTTTGACACTCTGCAGAGGTGGTACACTTTCACCACAAGATTCAATACATCTGTCAGGGATAACCCTGAATCATCATACTTAGTATGCAGATAATCAAACATAACCGTCCCTTTACACACCCTAGTATAAGCACCTCTCCTATGAGCATGGCCTCCCAACCATGACCATCAGTCATCTTGGGCACGACATAGGTGGACAACATTGAGAGGTAGCCTCAGCTCAATTCTCTCCCGTGAGGGAACTAATACTAATGCATATAAATTTCTATCTAAGCCTTACCCAATTCAGGTAGTGTGGTTGTACGGTAAATTTGGAATGGTATTGCATCCGAATCCAACCATCAGTTTTATAAAAGGGTTAAGGCTCATGCCTCAACATTTTCATCATCATCAACCATTTTTGTGTTTCTCAACACATGTCAAAACATCTCAATAGAATGACTCATCATTCCAAGGTTTTCATAATTCATTTTCACCAAGTTTTCCCATCTAAAGTGACTCAAGTTTTTGATCTACTCTAAACTACTAAGTTAAGAGTGTTCACTAAGGTGTAAAAGATGGGTTCAATCTCAGGCCATAGAATGACATCAAAAGGATTCTGAATAGGTCAAGTTTTATACTTTTTATGCTACCTTTAAAACAAGTAAATAACTTTGTGTAAACTAAGATAAGTAAAACTTGTAATTAAGACTTGGGGTACTAATAGTAAAAGGGGTGTGATCAAAGCATGCTTAAGGCATCTCTGCTAAACCATCTAGTTTGATCCTAACTTGCGAAGCACTAAACTTGCAAGTGTTAGCTTGCACTGTTAATGGGGGCTTGCACTTGGATAGTGCTAGCTTGCTAATAGTAGCTTGCCTTGGGTAGTGCAGTGGTTGAAGTTTTCTTCTTCTTCTTGGTAGAACTCCTCCTCCTCGAAAGCTTGGTCGGTCCTATCGTCTATAAATACATATGGAGTACACAATCACCAAACAATACTTAACTAGGCTAAGTAGCATTCTAAGACACATATTTGATGATCTATTACCATCACAAGCATCACAAGTTTAATTCAATGGTTTCATCCTTTTTATTTTAGAAAAGTAATTTCTACTCATTGAAAAATTAACTAAAATTTAATATTCATCACCTAAAATATGCGATCATGTTAACACATGTCATCACCACATATTCTAACATAGGGGAATGAGATTTAAAGGTTGGATCAATATTACTTTGGTTTAAGTTCATTATTTAATGATTTAAAGTGACTAGAAATGCCTATATAGCATTATTTTGGTTCTAGTCCAACGTCACTGTATGTGAACCTTAATATTATTACATATTTAGGTAGATATGATGAAATGTGATTTTTGAGAGTTGGAATCAACTCAAAAGCTAAATTGGTTGATTTTATAAAAATATTGCAAGGTGCAAAGGCTTCTGTTTTATTATTTTTATTAGGAGAGATCTATAACTCTAATAGAATTAAATCCAACGGTCTTGGATAGATCATCTTAATATCTTTCAAACAAAACTGGTTTCATGCAATTTGGATTTGTAAAACTCTCAGAATTGAATTTTAAACTAGTGGACAGAAACTAGATTCAACTTAAAAAGAAAAATCAAATTTTGAATGGCTGGGCTAGCGCGGGAAAGAACTTGGGCCAGCCCAGTGGCGCTCCGCGGCGCGGGGCTCAGCTTACAGGGGGGTCCCGCCTGTTAGTGGGTCTTAACACGCGAAACGATACATGCGCTGTGGGCCGTAGGATTTGAAGGGGGATCTACGGCTGACGGTCGTCGTCGACGACGAACAGGTCGCCGGCGAGCTCGAACACTAGCGGCTCGGTGGGGGTCTGCTGGGAACGTACCAGGGCTCCAGCGACGACGGCGAGGCGGGCAAACGAACTGGAAGACGACGGTGAGCTCAGGGACGGTCGAGGTAGCCCCGGGGGTGGTCGCAATTAGCGGCGCCCTTCTCCTCCAGAGGCGGCGGCTCCTGCTCCAATTCCGGTGAGCTGATGCTCCCCTTGCTCCGGCGGTGCGGGATGGTCAGTGAGAGGTGGGGAGTTAGTGGGTGTGGAGAAAAGAGGCTGGGGAGGCCAGTTTATATAGGCCCGACGGTGAGACCGAAGGGTATGGGCAGGCGACTCTGGTGACACGGCTACGGGTGGCTAGCGGCATGGCTACGGGTGGCGATCGACAGACGGTCTCCTGGCGGTGCTCTAGGAAGTGAATGCGGGCGTAGGGGCGGTGGTATGCGGGCTGGGCGAGGTGGCGCTCTGAGCGGCAGAAGCGGCGGTGTCCATGGCGAGCGGTGGCTGTGAGGCGTTGGGCGGCCAGCGGGGGTGTCTGGGGTGTTCTCCAGGTCGTGGCGGAGCGGTGGGCGCGGGCTGCGGCCAAGGGGCGGTCTGTGCACGCGGGGACAGAGCGTGCTCTGCGGGCGGCGTCGGCATGGTCGACCAGCTCCGGGCGCGGCGGTTTCTGGCCATTCCTGTCTCTGGCTCTGGCCTTGGGCTGGTTGGACGGTGGCAGTGGACCACTGGCGACGTGGTAGACATGGCGAGAGCGGCTGGAGAGGTCTGCTGCTGCGAGTGCACGGTCGGCCGGCGAGGAGTGGCTCGGCATGGCAATGCAGTGCAGCTAGGAGGTAGGGGATGTGCTGGTGTGAGTCTGGTTGGGCTGGAGGGAGACAAAGATGATCAAAGCACTTCAATTTGCTAGACAAAAATCAACCCAAAACAGTAATAGTTTGGCCACTTTGATCTTTGCCACCAAGTGTTTGATGAAATGGCCGAAAGAGAAAATCTTTTGAATTTTGAGTTCAAAATTTTTGAGTGATCTCCACTGGTGCTAGGTAGTCTCTGGTTAAAAGGGTTTTGGAAGTGGAGCTCAAATAGGTGGTTTTTGAAATAGGGGTGATCTATGCATATGCATTGGATTCAATTTTCAAATGCCATTTAAAATAAGTAAAAGAATGTTTGTAGCAGATCAAAAGGTGGGCCTTGGTACCTCATTATGTGTACTAGCAAGGGGTACAAAGATCATGAATTGTTTCTGTTAAGAAATGAGTGCTAGGAACACTCAAAGTAGTGTAGTGGATTAAAATAGCCAAAATGACCATTCCTCCTTTTTAATTCTTTTTTATTTGATTTTCTTTAGGAAAAGTTTGGAAAAGATGTAGATGATGTTTAAATTAGCTAAGAAACATTTTAAAAGCAAAGAATCACAGAACCAAGGCAATCCAAATCAATCCCTATTTTAAATGCACATACACATGAATGCTTTCATTTTTATTTTGGAATTTTTTTTGTTAACCCCAAATTTGATGATTTAGATCTTGATAAGCTTGGATTGAAGTTTTGGGATGTTACAAACCTTCCCCCCTTAAACAAAATCTCGTCCCGAGATTAACAAAGAAAACTAGGAACTAAAGAGATCTGGGAACTCTGTCCTAATGTAATCTTCGCGCTCCCAAGTGGCTTCCTCCTCGGTATTGTTGCTCCACTGAATCTTGAGAAACTTGATACTCCTGGTCCTGGTGGTTCGGTAGGCTTCTTCTAAGATACGGATGGGTACTTCTCTATAGGTCAGGTCCTTGTTTATTTCCGCAGCTCTGTGATTGATGTTCTTGAAAACTTCAGTCTTCTCAGGCACTTCCAAACATTTGCGGAGTAACGAGATATGAAACACATTGTGGATGGCTAACATCTCTTCAGGTAGTTCCAGTTGATATGATACTTCTCCTCAATGGTTTAGAATCTTGAAAGGTCTGATATATCTGGGGGCTAACTTTCCCTTCAGACTAAAGCGTTGAGTTCCCTTCAATGGTGAAACCTTGAGATATACAAAATCTCCGACATTGAAGTCAGGTCTCTCCTTCTTTTGTCAGCATAACTCTTCTGTCTGGATTGGGCGGTCTTGAGGTGCTCACAGACTTTGTGAACTTTCTCTTCTGCTTCCCGAAGGATGTCGGGTCCGAAGATCTGACTCTCTCCTACTTGCAACCAATTCAAAGGGGTACGACACTTTCTTCCGTATAGGAATTCAAATGGTGCCATCTGCAAACTAGCTTGATAACTATTGTTATATGAGAATTCTGCAAAAGGCAAGCAACCTTCCCATTTTGATCCATATTCCAACACACAAGCTCTAAGCATATCCTCTAGGATCTGGTTGACTCTCTCAGTCTGTCCATCCGTTTGCGGATGATACGCTGTGCTAAAGTTCAACTTGGTTCCTAATCCTTCTTGGACTTTCTGCCAACATCTTGAGGTAAACTGGGTTCCTCGATCTGATACGATGGTCTTGGGGGTTCCATGTCGACTAACAATCCTAGCAATGTATAGCTCTGCTAACTTTGCACTCTGGTAAGTTGTCTTGACAGGTATAAAGTGGGCTACCTTGGACAGTCTATCCACTATGACCCAGATCGAGTCATTCCCCCTACTAGAAGTAGGTAAACCGGTGATAAAGTCCATTCCGACGGAATCCCATTTCCATTCCGGAATCCGTAATTGTTGTAGCAGTCCTGCAAGTCTCTGATGTTCTGCTTTGACTCTTTGACAGATGTCGCAGTTGGCTATGTAGCTTCCGATTTCTCTCTTCATCTTATGCCACCAAAATTGCTCTTTCAAATCCTGATACATCTTTGTTCCTCCGGGGTGGATAGAATAAAGAGTATCATGAGCTTCCTTCATGATAACTTCCTTCAGCTCCGAATCTACTGGCACACAGATACATCCTTTGTACCCCAATACTCCTTCTTCATCTTCGGTGAAACCAGGTACCTTTCCTGTACCAATACGACGTTTGATTCCGTCGATACTTTCATTCCCCTTCTGGGCTTCCTTTATTTGGCTAATCAAAGTGGGTTGAAGTTCAATGCTTGCTAAGAATCCTTTGCTAACTAATTCAGTCCTGAATTGTTCCAACTCTTCATACAAACTTGGTTGCTTCTCCTTGATCATGGTGTTTAGCCTACACAGGAATCTGCTAAGAGCATCCGCTACCACATTGGGTTTGCCGGGGTGATAGTGAATGTCAAGGTCATAATCCTTGATTAACTATATCCATCTTCTTTGTCTCATATTCAGCTCCTTCTGAGTGAAGATATATTTTAAGCTCTTGTGATCTGAGTAAATCTCACAGCAATTACCCATCAAATAATGACGCCATGTCTTCAATGCTAGAACCACAACTGCTAGCTCAAGATCATGGGTCGGATAGTTCTACTCATGCTGCTTCAGTTGTCGAGACAGATACGCGATGACTTTGCCTTCTTGCATCAATACACATCCTAGACCAATCTTGGATGCGTCACAATACACATCAAATGGCTTCTTGATATCAGGCATGACCAATATTGGGGCTGATATCAATCTCTTCTTCAGCTCCTGAAAACTGGCTTCACATTTGTCTGTCCATTCAAACTTCTTGTCCTTCTTCAACAATTGGGTCATTGGTCGGGCGATGCTCGAGAATCCTTCTACGAACTTGCGGTAATATCCCGCTAATCCAAGAAATGCACGGACTTGGGTTTGAGTGGTTGGGGCTTCCATTTCTTCGACATCTTTGATCTTGGCGGGATCAACAGAGACTCCTCCGGCAGACATGATATGTTTTAGGAATCCTACTTCCTTCAGCCAAAACTCACACTTGCTGAACTTGGCATATAGCTGATGCTCTCTCAGGGTTTCTAGGATAACTCTCAGATGTTTCTCATGCTCTTCTTCTAACTTGGAGTAGATAAGGATGTCGTCAATAAACACAACTACAAACTTATCTAGGAAATTCATAAAGATCTTATTCATGAGATTCATGAAATACGCAGGGTCATTGGTTAATCCAAAATACATAACCGTCTACTCGTATAACCCATAGCGAGTAGTAAAGGCGGTCTTTGGAATATCCGTTGCACGAATCTTAAGTTGGTGATAACCAGTCCTAAGATCAATCTTTGAGAATACCTGAGCTCTGGTCAATTGGTCAAATATATCCTCTATCTTTGGCAAGGGGTACTTGTTCTTGATGGTGACATCATTCAACTTTCTGTAATCTGTGCATAGACGGTTGCCTCCATCTTTCTTGTCGACGAATAACACTGGGGATATCCATGGCGATGCGCTTGGTTGAATCAATCATTTCTCTAACATGGCATCCAACTGCTTCTTCAGTTCCACTAACTCTGAGGGGTTCATGCTATAGGGTCTCTGGGCTATAGGTCTGGTTCCAGGGATTAGTTCGATAATGAACTCAATATCCCTATCCGGGGGCATACCTGGAAATTCATCTGGGAATACGTCGGGGTATTCATAGACTACTCTGACTTGGTCTATGGTGGGCAGGGCTACACTCTTGTTGCACTTGAATTGACGGGGTAAGGTTTCAGAGATATGCTCTACTGTGACTCCAGAACTACTGGTCATGGTGATGGCTTTCTTAGCACACTCTATCAATCCTTTATGGCTTGACATCTAGTCCATACCTAGTACTACTTCCAATCCTTTGGTTCCAAGTACAATTAGGTTGGCATAAAAATCTATCCCATGTATTCTAATAGGTACAGCTTTGCAAATTTTTCTAGCTTTGGATGTTGAACCGAGGATTTGAACTATCATGACATGCTTCAGGTTGGTTGGACGAATCTTACTACTGCATGCAAATTCTTCGGTGATAAATGAATGCGAGGCTCCCGAATCAAACAATACTCTTGCTAAAACTGAGTTGACAGAAAACATACCCAGCACTACATCTGGCACTTCCTGTGCTTCTTCTGCGTTCATGTGGAAGAGACGGCCGTTGCGGTAGTGAGAGTTCCCTAGGGTAAATCTCCTTCCAGGTTGGACATGACGTTGCTGCTGAGCTGGGGCATTCACATTGGCATTGGCTGCAGTCTTCTTGGGACACTCATTAGAGTAGTGACCCTTCACTCCACACTCAAAACAAGTGATCTGGGACTTGTCCTTGACTGCAACAGGCACAATAGTGCTGCTAGTTCTAGGTGCAGTGTTGTTGTTGTTGTGGTTCTTGGGAGGGGCACGGTTGAAATTGTTGGCGTTACCGGAGTTGTGATTGTTTCCTCCGGACTTCACATTGCCTCCGCTACGGTTGGGGTAGCTTGGGCGAGATGTTGGGGGTCGGTTGTTCCTTGGTGCATATCCTGGTGAAGGGTTGGGACGGTACTTCTTGTGACTAGTGGATCCAGACTGTTGCATCATACGACGCTTGCGGTTGTCGTTTGCCTGATTAATCTTCCCTTCCATCTGAATGGCAGAGTCGACTAGCTCTTCGAGATCCTGGAAACGGATGTTGACGAGGATAGTCTGCATCTCATCATGTAGTCCATTCAAGAATCTTTCCTTCTTCTTGGCCTCCGTGTTGATCTCATCAGGTGCATATCTGGCAAGTGACAGGAATCTGTCACGGTACTCCACCACAGTCATCCTTCCTTGCTTCAATTCGTGGAACTCATCTCTCATTCTGTTGACTAGACCTTGCGGCACGTGGGTGCGGCTGAACTTGATTTTGAATGCTTCCCATGTCGTCACTTGACCATGGTTCATATTGCGGATGCTATTCCACCAAGCTCCTGCATCTCCTGCCAGATAGTGGGTGGCAAAGAGAACTTTCTCATTTTCATCAACTCTGGCAACTTCTAAGTTGTTTTCCATGGTCTGTAACCAGTCATCAGCATCTAATGGGTTTTCAGATTGGTTGAAGATTGGGGGATGGGTGTTCTGAAAGTTTTTGAGTTTGGATCCCTGGTGATCCTGATTTCTGTGCCCTTGGTTGTTGAGGGCCATCTGGGCGATCTGTTGAAGTGTTGCTAAGTTGGCTTGACGTTCTGCCCTGCTTGCTTCATGGTCTACGATGAGATTCTGCAAGATCTGCAGCATTGGTCTTGCGACGAGCTGCTCCCTCCTTGGTTTCCACGAGTCATCTAAAGATTGAGATGGATATAGGGGTAAGAGGGAAATTCTAAGGTTCATGGTTTTGGGTTTTCAAAGCTAAAACTTTGAGCTAGACTCAGGTTTTTCAACTAACTTCATTTTCTTTCATGCAAGCAAGCACACGATACACCACACACCACAACAATCAAAGGGAAAACAGATGGTTTGAAGAACCATTCTGTAAGCTACGATATAGTGAGATTGATACATCTCATGCTACGACAGTGCTCTAGTGCATCTACTCATCGTCGATGAAGTCGGAGTCCTCATCATCAGTGTAGAAGTCCACGGCATCCTCCTCCAGAAAGTCATCATCGTTGCTGAGGTAAGAATCAATGTTTCCCTGGATGTCTTCACCCTCATCTTCTTCTTCCTTTGCTGCAAGCTGAGCTTCCTGCTCCTTGATGGTCTTCTCGAGGCCGGCCACCTTCTTGCGAAGACGGGCGATGGTGCAATCCTTCTTGGCACGCTGGCGGCGAAGAGACTGGCGGTCTTGGACAAGCAGTGCGAAAGTCTGGGCCTTCTGGTCGGCAATGGCACGGTTCTGGTTGGCTAACTCTCTAGCATTGTCCAGTTCCCGCTGCCTGTCATGCATCAAGAAGTCAAGGTTCTCCACTTGACGCCTCAACTCAGGGTGACCTGCCATCTCCATTGGCATTCCCATGAAATCACGTCTTGCATAGTGGGCAAAACGAGTTCCTTGGATCTTGTTAACGTTGAGGGCACATAGACGTGCGAGAGCTTCATGCATTGCCCTGGCTAATCCATCTAGCCAGTTGTTCTCTCTCACAGAGAACTGAATTTTCCTAGAAGTTGGTGCTTCAATGCTTCCTCTAAGATCTGCGGTGACTAGCCACTGTAAGTCTCCTCCTGGGGGTCCTGGAAGTTGAGCTCCAAGAAACTCGGGATGTGGGCGTCCCAGTAACTCTGACAGTGAGTCCAGATCCCTCTCGAAGATCAGCTGACCTCCGTTCCCCAACTGGTAAAACTTGCTGAACTGAGGCTCCATCTACAAGAATTAAGGATGAGGAAGTTAGTGAAGTGATCAAGTGTGTCAAACTTTAAGTAGTAGTGTAAGAATTTTGAGGAACATGAATTTTTTAGAAAGAATCCACAAGGGTAAGAGAGAAGATAGTTTTTCATAAATACCCACTTTGGTTTTGAAACTAAGTTTTTGTTTGAACGTCCATTCTAACTAGGGTCTCCTATGGTCAGGATGGCTCTGATACGAACTTGTCAACACCCAGATTTTTAATCCCAGATGCCCGTTATGCCATACCTCGCAATCCCAGGATTACCATTTTTGCGAGACATAACGGATTGGATATCACCGTACATCATCCATTACAAACCATACATAAGGTCTTACACAAATAAGGATCCCATGATCCAGTCTTAATACAACAAGCAGCGGAAATAAAAGATAAGCGTAGCGGTGGGGTCCATCTTCAGGGGCACATGCAATGCTAACGAAGGCAGATAGTCCTAGTTATCATAGCCGTCCTGCTGACCATCATCTTGATAATCTCCTTCATAGTTTGGCCATGATAATAGCCAGGGACAAAAGCCATGAGTACTCTTTAAGTACTCGCAAACTACCACTAACAAGTACTATAATTCTAAGTTAAAGTGCTAACTCTATGTTTAACTATAATGTTAAGTTTGAAACCTAAGCTGAGTTCAGAGGCAAAGAAAGACAAAGTAAAGTTCTAGAATCACTTAAGTTGGGAAGCTAGTGTCATTGTCACAATCCTGTTGTGGTCAAGTCAAGTTCATCATTCATTTCATAAGTCATTTTGAAAACATCTGACAAAGAAACAGTATGGCCACTCCAACTGTCCATAACCGCGGACGCGGCTATTCGAATAGTTTGACACTCTGCAGAGGTGGTACACTTTCACCACAAGATTCGATACATCTGTCAGGGATAACCCTGAATCATCATACTTAGTATGCAGATAATCAAACATAACCTTTCCTTTACACACCCTAGTATAAGCACCTCTCCTATGAGCATGGCCTCCCAACCATGACCATCTGTCATCTTGGGCACTGCATAGGTGGACAACATTGAGAGGTAGCCTCAGCTCAAACCTCTCCTGTGAGGGAACTAATACTAATGCATATAAATTTCCAGCTAAGCCTTACCCAATTTAGGTAGTGTGGTTGTACGGTAAATTTGGAATGGTATCGCATCCAAATCCAACCATCAGTTTTATAAAAGGGTTAAGGCTCATGCCTCAACATTTTCATCATCATCAACCATTTTTGTGTTTCTCAACACATGTCAAAACATCTCAATAGAATAACTCATCATTCCAAGATTTTCATAATTCATTTTCACCAAGTTTTCCCATCTAAAGTGACTCAAGTTTTTGATCTACTCTAAACTACTAAGTTAAGAGTGTTCACTAAGGTGTAAAAGATGGGTTCAATCTCAGGCCATAGAATGACATCAAAAGGATTCTAAATAGGTTAAGTTTTATACTTTTTATGCTACCTTTAAAACAAGTAAATAACTTTGTGTAAACTAAGAGAAGTAAACTTGTAATTAAGACTTGGGGTATTAATAGTAAAAGGGGTGCGATCAAAGCATGCTTAAGGCATCCCAGCTAAACCATCTAGTTTGATCCTAACTTGCGAAGCACTAAACTTGCAAGTGTTAGCTTGCACTCTTAATGGGGGCTTGCACTTGGATAGTGCTAGCTTGCTAATAGTAGCTTGCCTTGGGTAGTGCAGTGGTTGAAGTTTTCTTCTTCTTCTTCTTCTTCTTCTTCTTGGTAGAACTCCTCCTCGAAAGCTTGGTCGGTACTATCGTCTATAAATACATATGGAGTACACAATCACCAATCAATACTTAACTAGGCTAAGTAGCATTCTAAGACACATATTTGATGACCTATTACCATCACAAGCATCACAAGTTTAATTCAATGGTTTCATCCTTTTTATTTTAGAAAAGTAATTTCTACTCATTAAAAAATTAACTAAAATTTAATATTCACCACCTAAAATATGGGATCATGTTGACACATGTCATCACCATATATTCTAACATAGGGGAATGAGATTTAAAGGTTGGATCAATATTACTTTGGTTTAAGTTCATTATTTAATGATTTAAAGTGACTAGAAATGCCTATATAGCATTATTTTGGTTCTAGTCCAACGTCATTGTATGTGAAGCTTAATATTATTACATATTTAGATA
Source organism: Avena eriantha (assembly GCA_910589775.1). Classification (NCBI taxonomy): domain Eukaryota; kingdom Viridiplantae; phylum Streptophyta; class Magnoliopsida; order Poales; family Poaceae; genus Avena; species Avena eriantha. The sequence continues at coordinate 204,359,129 of OU342744.1, read as the reverse complement.
GATATGATGAAATCTGATTTTTGAGAGTTAGAATCAACTCAAAAGCTAAATTGGTTAATTTTATAAAATGTTGCAAGGTGCAAAAGCTTCTGTTTTATTATTTTTATTAGGAGAGATCTATAACTCTAATAGAATTAAATCAAATGGGCTTGGATAGATCATCTTAATATCTTTCAAACAAAACTGGTTTCATGCAATTTGGATTTGTAAAACTCTCAGAATTGAATTTTAAACTAGTGGACATAAACTAAATTCAACTTAAAAAGAAAAATCAAATTTTGAATGGCTGGGCTAGCGCGGGAAAGAACTTGGGCCGGCCCAGTGGCGCTCCGCGGCGCGGGGCTCAGCTAACAGGGGGTCCCGCCTGTCAGTGGATCTTCACACGCGAAACGGTACGCGCGCTGTGGGCCGTAGGATTAGAAGAGGGATCTACGGCTGAGGGTCGGCGTTGACGACGAACAGGTCGTCGGCGAGCTCGAACCCTAGAGGCTCGGTGGGGGTCTGCTGGGAACGTACCAGGGCTCCAGCGACGACGGCGAGGCGGGCAAACGAGCTGGGAGACGACGGCGAGCTCAGGGACGGTCGAGGTAGCTCCGGGGGTGGTCACAATCAGCGGCGCCCTTCTCCTCCAGAGGCGGCGGCTCCGGCTCCAATTCCGGCGAGCTGCTGCTCCCCTTGCTCTCGCTAATGGTGTGGATGGTCAGTGAGAGGTAGGGAGTGAGTGGGTGTGGAGAAAAGAGGCTAGGGAGGCCGGTTTATATAGGCCCGACGGTGAGACCGAAGGGTATGGGCAGGCGACTCCAGTGACACGGCTACGGGTGGCTAGCGGCATGGCTGCGGGTGGCGATCGACAGGCGGTCTCCTGGCGGTGCTCTAGGAAGTGAATGCGGGCGTAGGGGCGGTGGTATGCGGGCTGGGCGAGGTGGCGCTCTGAGCGGCAGATGCGGCGGTGTCCACGGCGAGCGGTGGTTGTGAGGCGTTAGGCGGCCAGCGGGGGTGTCTAGGGTATTCTCCAGGTCGTGGCGGAGTGGTGGACGCGGACTGCGGCCAAGGGGCGGTCTGTGCACACGGGGACAGAGCGTGCTCTGCGGGCGGCGTCGGCATGGTCGACCAGCTCCGGGCGCGGCGGTTTCTGGCCATTCCTGTCTCTGGCTCTGGCCTGGGGCTGGTTGGACGGTGGCAGTGGACCACTAGCGACGTGCTAGACATGGCGAGAGCGGCTGGAGAGGTCTGCTGCTGCGAGTGCACGGTCGGCCGGCGAGGAGTGGCTCAGCATGGCAATGCAGTGTAGCTAGGAGGTAGGGGATGTGCTAGTGTGGGTCTGGTTGGGCTGGAGGGAGACAAAGATGATCAAAGCACTTCAATTTGCTAGACAAAAATCAACACAAAACAGTAATAGTTTGGCCACTTTGATCTTGCCCACCGAGTGTTTGATGAAATGGCCGAAAGAGAAAAACTTTTGAATTTTGAGTTCAAATTTTTTGAGTGATCTCCACTGGTGCTAGGTAGAGACTCTCTGGTTGCAAGGGTTTTGGAAGTGGAGCTCAAATAGGTGGTTTTTGAAATATGGGTGATCTATGCATATGCATTGGATTCAATTTTCAAATGCCATTTAAAATAAGTAAAAGAATGTTTGTAGCAGATCAAAAGGTGGGCCTTGGTACCTCATTATGTGTACTAGCAAGGGGTACAAAGATCATGAATTGTTTCTGTTAAGAAATGAGTGCTAGGAACACTCAAAGTAGTGTAGTGGATTAAAATAGCCAAAATGACCATTCCTCCTTTTTAATTCTTTTTTATTTGATTTTCTTTAGGAAAAGTTTGGAAAAGATGTAGATGATGTTTAAATCACCTAAGAAACATTTTAAAAGCAAAGAATCACAGAACCAAGTCAATCCAAATCAATCCCTATTTTAAATGCACATACACACGAATGCTTTCATTTTTATTTTGGAAAAGTTTTTGTTAACCCCAAATTTGATGATTTAGATCTTGATAAGCTTGGATTGAAGTTTTGGGATGTTACGAAATCGATCCTCTTTGCCGGGCTCCAGGCATTCATCATATGTTGTTCAAAAGTTATCGGGCTAAAAAAATTGGAAGTATGCACTTTCGCTAGAGCCATCCACTTAATACCTGCTTTAGGAGCTGCCTCTTCTTCTTCAAACACCACGTCATCAATCTCATCCTCTTTAATGCCTAGACGCAACAACATGTCACCAATCGCTTCAGCCTTTGAAGCTCCCGATCCACTAGCCTGATTTGATGAGTTTGCAGGACTTGCCATGTCGCCGAGATCGGAAACCACAGCTGCACCTGTCAGGGAACAGAAATACACAGCGAACACAGGAAACACGACCCTACTCCAACCCGAGCAGGAACAACAGAGAACAGAGGGACTCCGCGCCGGAGCAAAAGCCGGCGGCTGGTATGCAAAACCCTAGTCGCTCTGGTAGACGCCAGAGCCCTAGGTCACGAAACATTTTTTTTATGGAGCCCCGATGGTCTTTAATAGGATACATTAGAGGCAATAGCACCAGTGGTACAAATAGTTGTGCGGAAGATGCAAAGTCATACAACTAGTTGTAAAATATGGTGGAGTGGTATATGAACTTGTGTGTCCCGTGCAAAATTGGTCCAAATGAACTTGGTGCTGACACGTGGTTGTGTATATTTTGCAGTGAAGTCCCTACACGTTTTTTATACACATAGCCTTAGCTATGCTTACGTGTGGGTCACACCTGTGCGCAATTGAAATAATAATAACTAAAAATTGTGAACAACTAGGATTTGAACTCATGAACCTAGTAGGTCAACACGGTAAGCCAAAACCACTACAGATCGGATCACATCACAATTCGACCATGGTGAGCCATTGGCCATCAACGGCGAGCTTTGGCATGACGTCAAACTCCCTATGCATGCCCTTGTCGAGGTTTATGGCCTCGTACTTGAATATACACCACATAGTTGGATGTTGCTGACCAGGAGTCGAACTTCTCCGTCATACCGCCGTGATACCATGAACAACATGCTGATGAAGTCGCGTTGGTAGTTGTCCGAAGGTTCGCCACCATGCACACTACTAGGGACAACATGGAGGTTGTTCGAGTTGCACGAGTCACCTTCGAGATGCCGGATATGGTGCGGCGAGCAATTTATGGTTTGATGGCCACTCTCGACGCTCTATAGTGAGAGGCATCACCGGGACGAGGGTGACCATGTGTGTCATGCCATTGACGCGCACGCCGAACATGTTACGTTTTTAGTAAGGTCCCGCCGAAAAAGGAATTGACGACATATTCGTCATAGAATATTTTCTAAAAAAAAAGATATTCAAACTAGAGAAAAAAAATAGAAATCGAATTGATTGATACGCTTTTGTGTCAATACAATTGCTGAAACTGTATTTGGCATTGTCTTTGCTGGATTGCATCACATGCTCAAGCTCTTTCCCGAGTAAGTTGCATCATCGTGCGGAGCACTTTAAAAAAACGGGTGGTCTAATTTTCATCGTAAGGTGGTCTAACTCGAGTGGTTTGTTTACGCATCGGGCAGTAACGGTTGTGTGTTTAAATCCGATTTTACTTGTTGTTTTAATCGCGTACTGTCAGGTGGGATCTACATGGAAGACAACACTAAGGCCAAATACGCGCATACAAAAATCATGTAAGGACTTTACTTCAAAATACACAACCACATGTCAACACCAGGTTCATTTGGACCAATTTTACACAGGACGTGCAAGTTCCTGTACCACTCTACCACATTTTACAACTAGTTGTATGATTTTGCATCTTCCAGACAACTATCTGTACCATCAATGCTATTGCCTCGAAACATTATGATCAGAGTCATCTCTAAATTTAGCTACAACATCTACGCCTGATTTGCTTCCCTTGGACAGTCCCAAACGTGCTGAAACGAGCCATGCCATGATAGTTTGACACCGTGGCGGATCTAGTGGGGTGCCATATGTGCCATGGCACCCCCTCCAAAATTATAAAAACTCTTTTAGCTTGTAATATTTGGACTAATTCTTGTTCAAATTAGAGCCTAATAGAGATTTTTTCAAGCTTGGCAACCCGTCGATTTTGTCTTAGATCCGCCACTGGTTCGACACTCATCCAAAAGGGCCATTCCCACTATGGCACTATCCGATTGTTCGCTTGGTCTGAGAATGCCGAGACCACCTCCGTAGAGTTTGTTTCAATGTATAGCCGGTTGCAAAAAGGACACCCTTTGAAAAGTATCTTTTGAGTGCCTCCACGTGACAAGCATCACAATGAGAGACTGGCATAGTGACATGTTTAAGGTATAAGCTGATACATTACAACATAGATATGTTGATTCACGAGTCAACTGAAATGGTAGACAATCCATAATTAGGTATCGCCAATACATGAATGATGGATACTGGTATAAGCGCTACATATGTCAATGTCCACTTGGCATAGTCCAGCACCCAGCCTATGTTTTGGACGTTTATACGCACACGGCCTAACTATAAGAAGAGAGTCCACTCTATCCCAAAAGTCCTGACCAAAGGGAAGAAGGAATCTCTCTCTTATAAGATGGATGTGGCCGACGAGGTGGGACTAAACTTTGTGTAGCCTCATCGGTCAACAGCAGTCTAAAATCCCATCCCCTGAGAAGTCTCCCAGGAAGGCATGGCAATCGCTAGCTCTGATACCAGATGTCAGCGTCTACTTGGCCCAGCCCAGCACTCAGCCTAAGTTTTGGACGTTTATGCACACACGACCCAACTATAAAAAGAGAGCTCACTCTATTCCAAAAGCCTGGAATGAAGAGAGGAAAGAATCCCTCTCTTATAAGAACCCGAATGAGAATTAAGTACAATCAGAATCGTTTCCTAACTCAATTCTCATTCGGGTTCTATGTCAAAATTTCAGCTCAACTTGAAAAGATCTACTAATTAATACGGATTCAAGAACTCGAGGAACTCAGAGGGGAGAAAGGACCGGAGAAGGTGAGACTTCCACTCACCATGTCAGCATCTTTCCAACTCCATGTTGCAACTCTCTGACATCAGTTGTAGGAGTTAATGGTGAAACCAGTATCAGGTTCGATCGGGCACAAAAATTACCTTAGATCTTAATGAAGATAGAAGCACATATCTCATCCTCGCAAGAAGGGGCACCACTAGCATGAGAAAGACATTTGGGCTACAATGTCACTGTAGTTGTCGTTGTCGCCAGCTACCGAACCAACATACAAGTATGTAATCATAAGCCCCCAGATGATTCTAGAGTAGATCCATCCTAGTCCATCATAAAAATCCTCGTTGCTGGTAGAGAGAACACCAATGAAGCTAGTCACATGATGTGCAAGACTTACTATCAGGCACACGCCACTGCCTAACTACTATGACCATGATACCCAAACCTAGAAGTACTAAAATAAAAGTATGCCACATGACGAGAACTCGTGGCCCGTGTGGTTGTTTCGCGGTGCCGAAAGTATTCGAGCGAAAAGCAGTGGCGGAGCTGCACCTACTCTATGTGGTCAAGCGACCACACAAAAAATTGGCTAGCATTAAAACTTAAACTAATAATACACCATAAATGTCCCCATAATTCCTAATTTTTGACATGACTGCAGTTTTTTATAAGCTTTGACAACACTCGCCGCTAATCCTTGCTCCGCCAATGATGAAAAGGATTGACAATCTCACAAAAGGATTGAAAACCCTAGATCATTGTTGTGCATAGCAATCGTGGCATGGGAGTGGAGGGGTTGACATGACAATAATCAAAGCTCCACTCTTTTTACCTATCTTAGTTTTAAGATAACAATTACAAATATGTGATTGAGATGAAAAAAACAACGCTAGCTACATGTATCGGTTGAGAGTCGAGGAGTAACGAGTAATTGACCTTCTAAAATCGACGTGTCACATCCTAAAATTTTAGAAATTGGGACTAGAAAAAAATTGCATGTCATTCAGGAGCATTGCATTGCATCCATGCAAAATTTTGCAAAAATTGAATTTGAAAACCCTAACCCAAATCGGTTTTGCAATTAATCCTAAGAGGATTAAATAAGGATTTTATTAATCCAATATGTTTGAACTAAACAAAGAGATACAAAAACATTCCTAAAACGATCTACAGGATTTTAGAAAATTTTAGATAAAAAATCACCCTTTGGGATTATCTAATAAAAAGATATAAAAGAAATAGAGAAAATAGAAAAAGGAAAAAAAAAACTATTCTAGCCTAACGGGCCAGCCCTGGCCGGCCCATCCCTATGCGACGCGCCCAGCGCAACAGACAGCAGCCAGCGCCAACCCACCTAGCACCACCTAACCGTTGCGTGCGTAGGAGCGAGCAAGTAGCGCAATAGCCCAATAGACCCAGCAACAACCGCAGCAGCAGCCCGCCGCGCCAGCCTGCCTCCTCTCCGTCGCCGACAGGTGCGACCCACCTTGTCATCTTCCCAATCGTGCATGGGAAGAACACCTTCCATCCGAATCAATCTCGATCGGTTCTCCGCAAAAATCTAGCCAATTTCGTTTGTTTCTCGGCCCCCGTCCATCTCCAAACCCCCTATTGTGACACCCCTAAGATCAGGGTTAAAAAAAATCCAGACCTTAGCCTGACATAAGTTTAACCTAGACCTTGAGGATATCCAGTAAGAAATCGATAACACCACAGTAACCCTGTGACTCAAAAATTATTACAGCAAGCTCATAACAGAGCGAAGAATCAAAATATTACAAGCAGAGGTCACTAACCACAAACATCAAACAATGGAAGGCAAATTATGCTATTAAGTATAGCAAACTTAACAAATGGACTAAGAGGCATGAAGCATAACGATGATGTCCTAGCCCATAGATTCCAGACTACCGGCCGGGAACCCCAAACTACTCGTCGGTGTCGATGTTGTACCAAACTTGTCTTCAGAGGAACACTTATTCTGCTACAAAAGTATCAACAAAGTAAGGGTGAGTACATGGTGTACTCCGCAAGACTTATGGCTGGTAGGGTTATTTTTCATAAAGCATTCTTTGTTTATAAAACAAGAGGGAGAAGAAGCTCGTCTAGTCAGAATATTTTAAAAGGGGATAAGAGAGCGACATCTTCGAAGAATTGATCATCATCTTTTGATATCCACCAAAGCACATGTTGATCTACCAAGTTTTACGATTAGGTTAAAGTTCTCTATGATCACCACGTCCGTTCCCAAGCCGTCTATAACCGTGGGCACGGTTTTTTGAAAAGATTTAATACCCTGCAGGGGTGTACAACTTTACCCACACGTACCAACCGACTCTTAATGCCAACGTTTTTAACCCTCTTCCATGGAAGGCCAGTAGAGGGTGGTTGGCCACGACCTTTACCTTTCTTTCATCGAGACCATGAGTCACGCCCTAAGGATGGTTCCGCCGTAACGGGTCAAATCCCAAAGTCGGTCCCTAGAGATGTGGGCGAGGTTGGTTTACCAGGGGCTCCATCCACCCCAAGCAACCTCGGCCACGCTTACCTACCTGTTATGATGCACCTCCTTCTCCTCCACTTTCGAAAACATTTTCGATGCGTATGCCAAATGGAAAGCCTGAACTATGTGACTCATGGAATCTACTAGGCAAGTTAGTTAGCGGAGGGGTCCCCATAAACCCCGTGTGGCTGTATGCTTGTCTTGGTTCAAGAGGCTAGAACTCGGGTCCTAGTGGTGCCGAGCATGGGACTACAAAAATCACATCCCACCATGGCCTCCCTTACAAGCCTTAGCATGTTTAACCTGTCCCACTAATCTTACCTCATCAGTATACCTCGTTCTCCTATCATACTAGATTCTCTGCATCCGATACATCATCTGGATGAACCATCACTGATAGCTAAGCAGGGCTAAGCAAGATACAGATATAAGCTCTAACAGTGCACACAAGCCAAACCTAGTTATGCTAGGAGCAGTGGATTAAGTAATATAAGCCCAAAGGGAGTAATGCAACAGATAGGATACTATATCTATCGATAAAAGACCACAGTAGAATCGTATGCATCATGACAAGAATGAAATACTTTTGAAATCATAGGATTTTATCATGTGTGGGGTTTTGCTTGCCTTTGCCTGTTGATACCTAGATATAGATCTTCGGAAGCCTTGTACTTGACTTGATTACAGTTGGTCAAGTATTGTTCATCGATCTTCAATGGTGTTGACCTTGGTCTTCGATCTTGATCTCGATATCATATTCTACCGGGAAGAAGCAAACACCGGAAAGAAAGGGAAACAATCAACACATGGCATCGATGCAATGCTCAAGCAAGGATGATGATATGACAAGTTAAACAGAGTTGAAATATAACCTTAAGACATGCTTGGTAATTTAAGAGGGATTCGAAGGGTCCAAACCCTAATACAGGAGAGACCCCGGAATCACCTGCGAGGGTTCATATGTTATTCTAATTAAACATGTAATGAAAGTTGTTGAACAATGCATGATTATAAGTCTATTGTGTAGATCTTGTTTTCTGAACATTTTGATATATTATTTGCATTTTTCTGACTTATAAATAATTAGATATTGAATTTATAAGATTAAACCTTTTTATGAAATTATTAAAACAATTAAAAGTTTTACTGTGTCACGCTAACGTCAGCGCGGGGACGAGTACATTTCTTACCGGGGCAACATCTAGCCTCTATGGCTGACCTGTGGGCTTGGGTCCACGTCAGGCTGCCACCATGGTGGAGCTTGGTCGACGCCACGTCACCTTGCCGTTGAACGACGGACGGTGGCCGGAGCTGGCGATCCAGGATGAGCCAGGAAGCGCGGGACAGCGATTCGGAATGAGTGCGATAGGGCGGTTCGAAGTATGGTGGCGCCGCTGGTGAAAGGTCGCCGGAGACACGGCTACGACAAGGTTTCGCGGCAGCGCACGACGGTCTACAACGAGGGCTTGAAACGGAGCGAGAGGGAGAATAAGGAGGGGTGCCTGAGCACCTCTGGCTCACCAGGAATGCAGGGAAGAGGTCATCTTGGCCAGGTGAGCTCGGACTCGGTCGGAATCGACGACGGAGATGATGGTCGGAGTTCCGGAAGGAGCTTCCAGAGTTCGGGAAGGAGCTTCCGGAGTTCGGGAAGGAGCTTCCGATTGCGGCGTTTGGGACCCTCCCGACTTGCACGTTTTAGCGAGGAGGAAGCAGAGGTCTAGGAAGGGCTGATGGTTGCCTCAGATGGACAAGGTGAGGCTAGAGACGGCGGAACGACGCGGCGGCCGTTAGCTAGGGTTCGGGAGCTCGCAGGAGTTCGCGATGGAGAGCGAAGGGGAAAGAGATAAGGGTATGAGGCGATAGACGGCATCCACGTGGTCTTATCCTCGACTCCAGGGCGGCGGCGAGGCGTGATCACTGCGCGAGGACGGAGACGACGCAGCGGCCACCGAGCTGCTTCTCGCTCTCTCTGTCCGAGGAGGAAGAAAGGTGAGAGACGCGAACGGGTACTAGGTTGAGTGGAATGTGCGTGGGCTACTGGCTGCTGCGTGCTGAGCGACAGAGAGAGAGAGGGAAGAAAGAGGGCCAACTAGGCTACGGCCCGGGCTGCTGCTGGTTCTCTATTTTTTTAGCAAAACATTTTTCCAAAACTATTTCCTCTTTGTCCATTTGTAAACCATTTTCAAATATGTTTTGAACCATTTCAAAAATACCAGAAGTTTACAAATATACGAAATAGTGTGGGGCCCCTTTATTCCATTTGGGCTCCATACTTTTGTAGTTTTCGAAATTCAAACTATTCTTAATGTGTTTGAGAGGAAGAAGGAAACTAGGGTTTAGGGTTTCCATTATTTTCTTTACATGCATTTTTAAGAAATTATGCTCATGAATGCAAAATCAAAGCCCTAATTATGATTAACTAAAACTGGTGTGTTACAGATCTATCCCCCTTACGAGAATCTCGACCCGAGTTTCCGTAGGTAGGAAGAAGAAAGAGAAATAGGGTAACTTCTAAGGATAAGAGGGAAACACACTAAACAACACACTGAGTATCTCATGATCCTCTCATGAATGAGTGTTCAGAAACAACTCTAACGTGACAAGATGAAACACGTCAAGGTAACGGAGGAAACAAGAGTAGAAGGTTACAAGTTGTTAGATAGATGGTCTTCATAAGGATTGAGACCATGGAGATTCAGAAGAGTTTAAGCTTCTGAAAAGGAAAGCTTTCAATATAAAGGACATGACCACAGACTTCGAGATACGAAACTCTACTGGGTGGCTTAAGTAGAGCTTCCAGGGATACAGAGATACAGATAACCAAGTTGTTGAATTACTTTTGATAAAGAAGGATCATCCTTTCGTTCAACAGAAGGTTAAAACAGAAAGATGTTTTGTGGCGAGGACTCATAAGAGTCACAAGGAACATGTATCAAGAGAAACTGCAGATTACCAAAATCATAGTCACTCTTAAAACATGATCGAGAAAACAAAGGAAACTCTTTATTCATCTAGGTATATCATAATCTTTGCCAGAGATCATGATATCACTTTACACCACTAGATGAATAAGTAAAAAGATTCCTAATGACACAAGGAAAAAGAAACTTCATTCTCAGACTTCAATTACCTAGCTCAACAAGACGCTTGCCAACATAAAAGGGTCTAGAGGATGGACCGAGAGACATTTAGCAGCACTACTTTAAATGTTCTCCTTGATGTTCGAAATACTAATATCAGACTTCTAACGAGCCTTCAATTAGTGATAAAGTATAGGTCATACTTTGGATACAAAGGAAACCTTAAGCATAAATAAATCATAGAAGGAGCCTTATGAAGAGTGGTTGCTATTTGCTGATTCAAGAGGATATGGCAATAGGCCTTCCGACTAGTTGTGTTAACTATTACATCAATCTTGCTGGATTTACAAAGAGATCGATGTCAATTCCCTTAGGAACACAAACCATCACATCTGCTTGAGATTCAGATTTGGTTAGGTGGGATGATACTTCAGACTCAGCATGTCCGAATAGAAAGCTTGCAACATGTACCACAAAGGTAAAGTTACTAGATTCTCAAGACATGGACTACAATGTTAAGCTCCATTAGACTGAGCTAGATTGCTAGACCCGTGTATTAACAACTTGTCGAAGGACAACTGCTCCTACATGAAGTACTTGCAACGAAATACACCTGTGTCCTTAAAGGGAACAAGATAAATCTACTCAAATCCACGGTGACATCTTTCGACAATTGCCCGTGAACCAGAGAAGGTTACTTCTAACATCCAGAACACATACTTCAAAATGACTCGAAGAGAGTTCTTAAAAGTTTCCAACATTAATGCTAAATGTTCCATGTGAATCTATTTTTAGCGCAGAGAAGATAAGGATATTGTCGATGGGCTCAACAACAAACTTATCTAGATACTCCAGGAAGATGGACTCATATGTTGTATGAACAAGGCAAAAGTATTGGTCAGACTAGAGGACATGAGGATGTACTCAAGTGAAACATCATGAATAGCAACATCATCAAGATTGTCCTTGGAACTGAGTTTGATTTGATGATAACCTAAATCAAATCAAAAGCGCGGAAGATAACATATCCACGGAGGAGATACTATCTTTCTTCAGCACGAACACCATCCCTTTAAGATGAACTAAGTCAGATAGAACTTTTGTCTTACAACTCTCAAAGTTGTTGTTTAAGCTCAACCAACTAGTTCAGGGGTATCCAGTATGGACCCTTGGAGAACGAAGCAGTTTAGAGAACTTACTTGCTCAAGAACTTGACAACACGGTCATGTGGAAACCTGGCGATACTTCTAGAAAGACTTCTAGGATATCACAAACCACCGGTATGTCACTTAGTTCGAGAGGAAACTTGCTTGGTAAGGCAAGAAGACATAGTCTCAGAGCTTTGGCACAAGCCTAACTCTTTGACCGAAGAGAGTGCACCTGAATAGCGGACTTGGTAGCACAATCATTCTTTGCTTGGTGATAGGGTTAACCAATCACGCTAAGAATGACTCAAATGTCCTTAGAGTTTGAAGTAACAATGAGTACTAAGAATCTCAAATGGCCACATTATTACGCACATGCATCATTCTCGAGCACGAACGCTCGGAGGAAGGGTCGGTAAATATGTGTAAAAGCATCACTTCATTAAGGGGTCATGAAACTCAACATGACCTCTTAGTATGAAAGAGTGTGATACTTTAAGGTAGAACAGATAGAAGCTAATCATGCCTCTTACTCTGCGAACTACAACACTTTGACCTGGTCCTAGATATGATGAGGTACTTGAGTTTGTTTATCCTGACATTCCGGAATGGTTTGTCATGATGGAACACAGGAGTATCTTGCATCGGAAGACACCAATGCACAATACCACTTGGCTATCAACTGGTAGACAAAGGTCAGAAACAACAAAGGAAAAGGAACAGGCTCAGGATAAAATCCCGAGATGTGGATGCATAGATTATCAACCTTCTGAAAACCAATGCAGAGAGGGGAAGGTGGCAGAGTCACGGGTATAGATGTGAGACTCACGAGGAGTACTCTTGTCGTTATCTATTTGGTTCCATTGAAGAACATCTACCATAGCATGTGGTAGGGGAAGTCCTTTATTTGTCATAATTTAATTACGACAATAATCACGAGCCTGAAGGCTAGAGTTGAAGGTACTAGCCATCCTGAGGTAATGTTTGAACATTAACAACATGGGACAATGAAATGGATCTTGGGTTAAATATCAGCTTCATGTACAATATTCATAACACTAGAATCCAGCACAATCTGAGATCTTCGGTTCAAGTCCAAGAGTTAAAACCCGAGAAAGAAGTAACTACTACTTGAGTGACACAGCGTACACTTCAAGATAGTAATCACGGGGTATATTCCAAGAGAAGAAAGAACTTCCGAAGTACCCAAACAAATAAAAAGGAGGCACACGAGGTAAAAGGAAACCTCAAAGCCTAGAATAGAATATTATGGATCCTCCAGTATAATATTGTGGGCCCATAAGGTAGAGAGATCGTGATGGAAAACAATCTCTCATACAAACAAAGCAAAGGGGACACAAAGAACACAACACACACAACTCTAGAGAACTCTACACTAGGTCAACTGGCTGAGAAACGACATGCCAAGAATACGCCTAAGTTTTGAAAGACTAGAAGAGATATCAAATATTTTCCAAAGTCAACACAAGATAAGATGACCCCGAGTTAGAGCGAAAATGGATAATAAGAAAAAGAAGCATACTAGAGTTTTTCGCAAATACTTTCTGTAACATCCCAATTTCAGCAACCCTGATTAGATGTCTAGAATGCAAAAATCAGGGGGAACAAAAACTTTTTCTTGTTTAATGCTGAAGTGTTAGTTTGTTGTTTGCATATGCTTATGCATATGAATGTGTATTAGATGATATACTCCTTACCTTAACAAAAGCTACTTCCCAAAATAGTCTTGGCTTAATTTCCATATTCTCAAATGTTCTGGCATTTCAAAACCTGAGCCAAGAAGCCTTCGCAAACCAACTATTTTAGTAGCTTCTATTGATCAAACTATGGAGAGCTATATAACAGAATCTCCTTATGTTTCCAAGATAGAACCTTCTACTATTCTTATCTCTAGATTTAACAAAACCTTTTTATGAAGCATTTGAATTCTACTCTTGGTAGAGATACCAAAGACTCTCATCTTATTCAAACTCCAACCCTTTTCAAATCGCCCAACCTTACCTCAATTCAGACTTGATGGTAACCCTAGTAGTAGGTTTGCTTAGTTTATAAGATGAGTTGCCTTGCTCTACTGTCTGATGAATTGCCTTGATCTACTGTTTGATTTGTCTGCTTAGGAGATAGTATGAGCTACTCTAGGAGCTCATCACTAGGATCAAGATGTTTCCAAATCATCACACCCTAAGCAAGAGTAAAAAACCTGGATCTGATCTCTAGCTACTAGGTGATCATCTAAAACCCCTAACCAGACCCCTTCTGAAGTGATCCCTTCTAGAAGCTTCCAAGTCAATGAAGACCAATATCAATCTACACTTCAACATCATCCACTTGATGATGCTTTGGTACCTTGCAACCCACCAAAATCATCACCACCCACATTCTAGTCAAAAACCCTAAAACTGCCAAATTTGGCTGTCTGGAAAACTATTTCCAACATCACCTTTTTGGATGCCTCCCTTTCCCAACCCTTGTGCAATTTTGGAAATGAATTTGAACCATATTGTAAACCATCCTAAGGACTACCAAGTTCCACTCTTTCCCTTGGCTAGATACCCTTATAAGCCACTTGTCCTTGCTGGTTTTGCAGGCAAGAAAATAACGTTTCCTGCAAATCTAGCCAACATACCTACTTTGACAGAAGCTCACACCATCATCCAACCTTCTATGGACAAAATCTTTGCATTGTTGTGTTCTACTCATATAGGTCTACCAATATCAACATCATTTGTTCCAAGTGGATCTTTGTGCTTCTTAAACCAACATGGTTTATAAGGCATCATGACTCATCTAGTATGGCAGCCTTATTTTTCAACCAAGTTTGCCATCACTTCCAGACCACCTCAAATGTAACCGATCCAAACTCCTTATTCAATGATCATATATATAACTTGCTCTAACTATCCATATATACCTTGCATCAAGGTGAGCTATGAGCTCCAAGATACAACCATGTTTTGATGGTATGAAATTAACACCACCCTAGATCCTTAATCTAGGGTACTTCACCAAAATCAACTTGGATTCTCCAATCCCAAGGTTGAAAATGCTTGATAAACCTTGTATACATCATATACCTTGATCATCAAGATTTATTAATAATTCTCCATATTTATTATGGACCAAAACTATTTAATTCCCTTAATAGGCAAAACCTCCAAAACTTCTTCCATAACAGAAAGTCTGGTTTTTGCCGAAACACCTCTCCAACTCTTGGCTCAATTGAGATACATATATCATACCCTATCTTCCCACTTCAAAAATAAATATTTTTGAAGAGCTTTATTATTTCTTTTTGCCCATTTTCTTAAATGGCTGAATTGGAATAATAATTGTTTTAAATACTTTTATCTTCCAATAAATCTTGGAAAAATTCCCCCAAGTGTGTATTCACATTTGGGACCATCTCACACCAAAAACCAACCTTGACCAATGTAAAAATATCAAATGATCTTCTAGAAACTACTTCTGCAGTTTTTGAGTAAATGGATTTAAGTGGACTTGAAATCTTTAGAAAAATCTCAAATAATCCCTAGAGAGGTATCTTGACCTCACCCATCTACCAGTACCATATCTCCCACTATTTCCAACATAAATAAAGGAACTCCTTCACAAGAATTCTTGTGATCAAAATAGCACAACCATCAAAACCTTGTACAAATACCCCCATTAAACCCCATCAAATCTTCTCCACCAAGCTTGTATAGCACCCAGCACTCATCTCTGGTCATGATCACTGTAGCAATTACTATAGCGGCTTGTCCTCTAGTGCTTGGACACTAGGGATTAACCTCATGTGAGCGTCTTGGCTTGCAAACCTCTTTACTACTCTTGCAGAAGCCACCAGCTGGCTCTCTCTGTCCCCTGCACGACCCCAGTGCCTCTCCACCACCCTTGATGCCCAATGTCAAGGCCATGGACCTGCCATAGCTCCTCCATAGGCCATGTCCACCATGAACCTCCCCATTGCCTTTAAATGGACTCGAGGCCCTCCACCCCACTCCTGCTCCCTCATTTCTCCCCCTCCTACTCCACTGACCTCCCAGAGAGCTCCAGATCCATGTCCTCTACTCTCCCTCGCCGTGGAGAAGGGAGAGAGCTCCTCTTAGCTTCATTAGAGAGGTGAAGAATATGCTCGACCTCTACCTCCTATGAGCCCTCTTTCTTGCTTAGTTCCACTCTCTTGCATCTGACCCACCTCCCGGTGCTTCCATTTCACTGTAGGAACCTCGGAGAGCCGTCACCAGCGGCACCCCCCGAGCGGAGCTTCACCCCCGAGTTCGTCGTCTCCGAGCCCTCTCCGTACCAACAAGGGATCCCTCGTGGCTTCAAGACCCCTCCTGGTCCTCTCTTTCTCCTCTCCGTGGACAAGCATGCATCCCCGAGCCTGCTCCGGTGAGCACCGAAGCGACCTCCGCCGGGCACACATGGGCGAGAGAGGTCCCGGCGACGAACCCGCCCCTGCCGCCCAACGTTGAGCTCGCGGTGACGCGCCGCACCACCCTGGCCTGTCTCCGCCACCTCCCGACCTCTCTGGTGAGCTCCTCTGCGCCGCCCAGTCGCCCTAGGGTTTCCTCTCGCCGCCGCGGTGTCTGGGGAGGACGACGACGCCCCCGCGTCGATCCCGTCTTAAGCGAACAGTAAGGATCTTCCCATACTGCTTTGGCCGCCGGCGCCCGCTGACGGCGGGCCCCGCCTACCATGCCGTTTGAATCCTGTCTCGCGCAGAGAGGCACCCGAGTGGGCCAAATCGCTCCCCCAGGCCCATCTCGTTACAGACCCAGCTCGACTCCCTGTTTCTTTTAATAATTAATCCAGATCTAGAAATTAGGCTGCTAGAAATAAATCCATATAAAAATGAGAACTGTCTGTTTTTGGATATCCCTAAATTTTTAAGTACTCCCTAATGATTTATCTATCATGCAGTACCAAAAACTTGGCAAAATATGACTGGTACAAACCTTGAGAATTAATCTACCCCTTAGTGTCTTTTTCAATGAATCAATTCCATAGTGAGCAATACATGCTCAATAGGATGAAACAAACTTCCCCAAGGTTATTACTATACCTATCAGTTAGCCTTTATCTCCTTTCAAGGTGAACCCTAGTTTTACCTTAGTAAAAATAACAAAATCCCTCCCTTTATAACTTTAGAAAATTGCCCAGACCAAACCATGAGTTGTTTTGAACTCACTCCAACTCTCTGTGATGTGGTACACCAATTCCTATCTAAACCCAGGAGCTCACTATTTATTGTTCATCTGTTGAATATTAGTGAATTAAATACTTCTGTGAGGGGTATTATCACTAAATAAATCACTCCAGGAGTTTGACAACTCCAAAAAGAGTGAGTCCAAATCCTACAGAAAGGTATTATAAATACCTACCATGTGCCCTTGGAATCAACTCCAAGGATTCTGTAGAATTAATCTGGTGAAAAAGACAAAACAGCTATAGAACTGCCTATGGAAATTTCTCAAGGGCATTCTGTTAATTGTCTTGACCTGATTCCAACTCTCAGTGAACAAGTACATCAAACCCTACTAAACCATCCAAGGAAATAATTTTTGGAGCTTCAGAACTTTTCTGGTGAATTATTTCCTAAAACTAGAGCCTTTAGCACTAGAAAATGCATAGGAAATCAAAGAAAGGGGATAAAATAGTGAAACCACTTGTGTTGGTCTCATTTTATCAAATCCTATCTGTTGGTATCATTTTCACCCAATTATATCCTACAGAATATGGTCTTGGTCCAAAACCCATCTCTTAGGTATTTTCTAGACTATAAATCCTAAGGGGATTTCCTTCCATATTTCCAAGACAAAGACAATCCTATTAAATCCATTCTTCCTAAGACCTAATGATCCGTGAACTTGTATTGTTCATTGTTTGCTGTATGTATTGGTGCTTGCATGTCTTGTGTTGATTGTGGTTTGGTTTGCTTGCATGTGCTATCTTGACGACGCTAGTTGCGATGATATCAGAGAGCATAAGAAGATGGTTTTTATTGGTTATTATGGTTTTCTAAGAAGAAGTCCAGGGACAATTATGCCATATTGTTGACATCAGGCAAGCCACCTTCTTGCTCATAAGCCTTGTCCTACTATTTTATTGATGCATGTTTTATCTACTACTTATGAAACTGCATTGTTTTATTATATGTTGTTGTATATATGGTAGTGGTTTTGATCCTCCGAACTATTACATTTTTGTACTATTAAGTACAACCCCCTTGGTGACACCTACTTGTCTCTAGTAGAATAGATGGCGTATTACACCATACCCCTTGGAGACCCCGTTTTGGCCGAAGCAAAACTAGAGGACGGGAAGACCCCGGAAAAAGGTTTTACCAAATGTTTTCTGATCAAAACCTTGGTGAGGTGGGACCTCCCAAGAGATGTTGAGAAAGAAAAAGGGTTTTGTTTTACAAAATGCTGAAGGAAAAGCTGGAGGAAAAAGGTTTACAAAAACACACCCGGTTCTTTGCAGTTTAGCTATAACAACTTAACCCTATGCAACCACATTACTCTAGTATGGGACAGGGCTGGATTTGATGTTTGTCTATTCTGGTATGAGCTGCCTCGTAACTACTACAGGGGATCGGGGATCCCTGGAGGGTGGGCCTTCTCAGATAAAGGTCCATGTGGGACATCAACCTGGAGAAGGAATGAAGGGTTTGCTGGCCTCCACGCGTTACTATGAGCCCCTCATTGAAAGCGCACACTCGAGAAGTGGAAAAAGCGCTTCGGTTGGTCCTCGGTACCCGACATCCCGATTTTGAGGGGATTAACACTCATAGTGTATGCACTTATATTGGAGTGGGCATCCGGAGAGTCTTGATCGGTTACTCGACCCACGATCGGTGAAGATCAGGGTAGTGTACCCAGATGGTGTGGGTAAAGTGTACAACCTCTGCAGAGTGTAAATCTATTCGAATAGCCGTGCCCGCTGTTAAGGACGGGTTGGACAAACTTCTGTAGAGCGGTGCTGGTTTTGTTTTCAAAAAGGATTTCGGAAAAGCAAAAGCTTTGAAAATATTTTGACCATGGGATGGTCGAAAAGGAGAAAGGTTTTGACCATGGGATGGTTAGAAAGGAACGGAAGGAGTTTGGTCGTGGGACGACCGGGAGAAAGGACCAAATGGGTGACCCAGTCCTGATGTTTTCCAAAACTGTTCAAAATGGTTTCCGAAATGGTTTACAAAAGTTTTCAACAAAGATATGTAGATGCTATATCTACAAGAGAAACTAATTGATAAAAGAACCTCTCTTGGAGCCCTCCTACTACCACAGCCATAATGCATATCCTCTTGTTATTATTATTATCTTAAGGTAGTTTGCGAGTACATTCAAACTACTCACTAGCATTGTCCCTGCCTATTAACTTGGTTAGATATCAAGAAGAAGGTGGCGTGGACGACTTTGCGAGCTAGGACATTCTCCCAGTCAGTTGCCTGTAGGTTATGGCATGGCTCAGGCTCCCCGCTTAAATGTTCTGTTGTTGATGATCGATGTAGCTATAATGGCAAATAAGGTATGTCATGTATTCGTTATGTATTGGGTGTCCACTTTGATACTTGTCGGTTATGTGCCATGACTAACTGATCATAGGATCGTGGTTGTATGCATAACAGGATCCTCAGAGGATTAATCCGGGGGCCCCACAGACTTGCTATCAGAGCCATTTTGACTGTAGGAGAACCTTAGTTAGCATGGTCGCTAGACAGAAACCCTAACACTAGACTCAAAGTAGTTTTCACAAACACTAGACTCAACATTGACCAATAGCAAGGTTTTCCTACGGTCGGTACTGCTTTGATACCAAAAACTGTGACACCCCCGGGATCAAGGTTAAACAAATCCAGACCTTAGCCTAACATAAGCTTACCCTAGACCTCGAGGATATCCAGTGAGAAATCGGTAACACCACAGTAACCCTGCGATTCAAAAATTATTACAGCAACCTCATAACAGAACGAAGAACCAAAATATTACAAGCAGAGGTCACTGACATTAAACAACGGAAGGCAAATTATGCTATTAAGTATAGCAAACTTAACAAATGGCCTAAGAGGCCTGAAGCATAACGATGACATCCTAGCCCATAGATTCCAGGCTGCCGGCCGGGAACCCCAAGCTACTCGTCGGTGTCGATGTTGTACCAAACTTGTCTTCAGGGAAACACTTATTCTGCTACAAAAGTATCAACAAAGTAAGGGTGAGTACATGGTGTACTCCGCAAGACTTATGGCTGGTAGGGTTATTTTGCATAAAGCCTTCTTTGTTTATAAAACAAGAGGGAGAAGAAGCTTGTCTAGTCAGAATATTCTAAAAGGGGATAAGAGAGTGACATCTCCGAAGAATTGATCATCATCTTTTGATATCCACCAAAGTAATCCTCATCTCACAACTAGGATCACCCCCTCGTACTCATGAGGAAGCATTCTTAAGCACATGTTGATCTACCAAGTTTTACAATTAGGTTAAAGTTCTCTATGATCACCACGTCCGTTCCCAAGCCGTCTATAACCGTGGGCACAGCTTTTCGAAAAGATTTAATACCCTGCAGGGGTGTACAACTTTACCCACACGTACCAACCAACTATTAATGCCAACGTTTTTAACCCTCTTCCATGGAAGGTCGGTAGAGGGTGGTTGGCCACGACCTTTACCTTGCTTTCATCGAGACCATGAGTCACACCCTAAGGATGGTTCCGCCGTAACGGGTCAAATCCTGAAGTTGGTCCCTAGAGATGTGGGCGAGGTTGGTTTACCAGGGGCTCCATCCACCCCAAGCAACCTCGGCCACACTTACCTACCTGTTATGATGCACCTCCTTCTCCTCCACTTTCGAAAACATTTTCGATGCGTATGCCAAATGGAAAGCCTAAACTATGTGACTCATGGAATCTACTAGGCAAGTTAGTTAGCGGAGGGGTCCCCATAAACCCCGTGTGGTTGTACGTTCGTCTTGGTTCAAGAGGCTAGAACTCGGGTCCTAGTGGTGGCGAGCATGGGACAACAAAAACCACATCCCACCGTGGCCTCCCATACAAGCCTTAGCATATTTAACCTTTACCACTGATCTTACCTTATTAGTATACCTCGTTCTCGTGTCATACTAGATTCTCTGCATCTGATACATCATCTGGATGAACCAGCACTGACAGCTAAGCAGGACTAAGCAAGACACAAATATAAGCTCTAGAAGTGCACACAAGCCAAACCTAGTTATGCTAGGAGCAGTGGATCGGGTAATATAAGCTCAAAGGGAGTAATGAAAAAGATAGGATACTATATCTATCGATAAAAGACCACAGTAGAATCGTATGCATCATGACAAGAATGAAATACTTTTGAAATCGTAGGATTTTATCATGTGTGGAGTTTTGCTTGCCTTTGCCTATTGATACCCAGATATAGATCTTCAGGAGCCTTGTACTTGACTTGATTACAGTTGGTCAAGTATTGTTCATCGATCTTCGATGGTGTTGACATCGGTCTTTGATCTTGATCTTGATATCGTATTCTACCAGGAAGAAGCAAACACCGGAAAGAAAGGGAAACAATCAACACATGGCATCGATGCAATTCTCAAGCAAGGATGATGATATGACAAGTTAAACAGAGTTGAAATGTAACCCTAAGGCATGCTTAGCAATTTAAGCGGGATCCGAAGGGTCCAAACCCTAATACAGGAGAGACCCCAGAATCACCTACGAGGGTTCATATGTTATTCTAATTAAACATGTAATGAAAGTTGTTTAACCATGCATAATTATAATTCTATTGTGTAGATCTTGTTTTTCTGAACATTTTGATATATTATTTGTATTTTCTGACTTATAAATAATTAGATATTGAATTTATAAGATTAAACCTTTTTATGAAATTATTAAAACAATTAAAAGCTTTACTGTGTCACGCTGACGTCAGGGCGGGGACGAGTATATTTCTCACAGGGGCAACATCTAGCCTCTATGGCTGACTTGTGGGCCAGAGTCCACGTTGGGCTGCCACCGTGGCAGAGCTTGGTCGACGCCACATCACCTTGTCGTTGACCGACAGACGGTGGCCGGAGCCGGCGATCCAGGACGAGCTAGGAAGCGCGAGACGGCGATTCAGAATGAGCGCGATAGGGCGGTTCGAACTATGGCGGCGCCGCTAGTGAAAGGTCGCCGGAGACACGGCTACGATGAGGTTTCACAGCGGCGACGGCGGTCTACAACGAGGGCTTGAAACGGAGCGAGAGGGAGAATAAGGAGGGGTGCCTGAGCACCTCTGGCTCACCAGGAATGTAGGGAAGAGGTCATCTTGGCCAGGCAAGCTCGGACTCGGCCAGAATCAACGACGGAGATGATGGCTGGAGTTCGGGAAGGAGCTTCCGATTGTAGCGTCTAGGAGCCTCCCGACTTGCACGTTTCAGCGAGGAGGAAGCAGATGTCTAGGCGGGGCTGATGGTTGCCTCAGATGGGCAAGGTGAGGCCGGAGATGGCGGCGCGACTTGGCGGCCGTTAGGGCAGAGCGAAGGGGAAAGAGATAAGGGTATGCGGCGAGAGAGGGCATCTACGCGGTCTTATCCTCGAGTCTAGGGACGGCGGCAAGGCGCGAATCACTACGCGAGGACGGACGACGACGCAGCGGCCACCGAGCTGCGTCTTGCTCTCTCTGTCCAAGGAGGAAGAAAGGTGAGGGACGCGAACGGGTACTGGGTTGAGTGGGCTGCGCGTGGGCTGCTGGCTGCTACGCACTGAGCGACAGAGAGAGAGAGGAAAGAAAGAGGGCCAACTGGGCTACGGCTTGGGCTGCTGCTGGTTCTCTATTTTTTTAGCAAAACAATTTTCCAAAACTGTTTTCTCTTTTTCCTTTTGTAAACAATTTTCAAATCTATTTTGAACCATTTCAAAAATACCAGAAGTTTACAAATATACGAAATAGTGTGGGGCCCCTTTATTCCATTTGGGATCCATACATTTTGTAGTTTTCAAAATTCAAACTATTTTGAATGTGTTTGAGAGGAAGAAGGAAACTAGGGTTTAGGGTTTCCATTATTTTCTTTACATGCATTTTTAAGAAATGATGCTCATGAATGCAAAATCAAAGCCCTATTTATGATTAACTAAACTGGGGGTGTTACACCTATAAATTCCCCTACATCGCCCACTCTTCGTTTTTTTCCATTTTCTGCAACCCTAGCCACCACCGGAGCTCCGCCCGAGCTCACCATTAGCTCCGCCGCAGATCCCTTGATAGTCAAGGTTTTCATCAATTCAGTGCACCCCAGTCCCTCTTTTCTCTCTCAATCTATTCCCCTTGGAGCACTGCGTTGTTGGGTTCGCAGCATAGAAAACAATTTTTCCTATGATAGGAACTATTATACGCCAAGATCTATCTACTAGATACAAACAACGGGTGGATATACATCCATAGAAAACATACCCTCGAAGAACAACAAAGCTTTGTTAACGATATGTCGTGGATGATGCAGTCGAACGCTTGCCGATCTCAAGATCATGTGGAAGTCCTAGCACCACAAATTAGCATCGCATCCGTTCTAGCACACACGTTCAGACCACCAAACAACCTTCACCTCCTTGCTCCAGCGATGCAGCGAAAGCAGCAACTCCTTCCAGACTAAATGCCACTGAGAACATGTATCTCGCTAATCCGAGACCATGGGAGAATAATTCTAGAGGGAGAGAGATCCTTCACGAGGAGGTGTGAGGAAGAAGGAGTGAGCGGAGAGCCTTTTATAGGAGGAGGAGGGGTAACCCTCCCCATGGCCGGCGCCCCATGGGCGGTGACCCCTCACCTCCCCCATTCATGTGGTAGTAACCCCTCCACATAAATTTGTCCCTTCACATTCTCTTTTAAAGTCTCCACTTTAAATGCATTGAATTTTTTCCAAATTTAATACCCTCTCATTTAATAAAACTCTTTTATTAATTTTATTCAGAATTTTGTTAATTAATTTAATTAACAAACATTTACATAAAAACCACTGCAACATTTCAATATCACATGTAGAACTAATTTCAGCAATTTCACCCGAAACAATTTTGGTGTCTATTGAAATAATTTCAGCGCTTTGCAATTCTTTCGTCTAGAACACATTTTCTCCAAATAGTGTTTGGCAACCCTTAAGTGTGTCACCCTACGGTTCGTGAATAATGCAGACATGGTCGAGACCCCTCTCAGATCAATAATCAGAAGCGGGACTTGGTAATTCGTATTGACTCTCACACATTCAACGATGACTTCTATGATCGAGAGAACCTTTAATGATAGTAACTGAATCTCTTTGTCTTGCGATATATTAATTACATGTTCGATATTCGATCATGAATATCTCAATATTTAGTTTGATCTCGTTACCGACATGCACTCTTTTCTCGTTCCCATGATATAACATCCTAATGATCATATCACCTGCTTGCAAGCTATCTTGTGATATCACCAAGAGGGCCAAAAGTATATCTATCCGTCATCGGGATTGACAAATTCCACTCTTGATCCATGAGCCTCAACATAACACCTTCGGAGTACCCGAACCCATCTTTATAGTCACCCTGTCATGGTGTGATGCTTGATGTTATCAAAGTATTCTTCCGGTGTTAGCAATTAACATGATCTCATAATTTAAGGATAAAGATTACTTTGTATGATGCTATAGCAATATAAACAAAATGACTTTGATCGTAACACTATACTTCGAATAAATGTTAATCACATTATTTACCAATGTTGTGACCTCGTTATTAACAACATCTAATGTCCATGATCAGGAAACCTTGACCATCTTGTTAATCAATGAGCTAGTTTATAGAGAGGCATAACTAGGAACTTTCTATTTATTTATTAAACACACATGTATTAAGGTTTTCGTATTAATACAATTATAGCATGTAAAATAAACATCTATCATATACTTAAAATACATATAATAACAATTTTATTATTGTTTCTCAGGGCATATTCCCTTCACGCTTCACCGCACCACTTTTATCCATCTGTAACACACCGAGGAGAGCAAGAGGATCCGCCAGAGTGCATCGTCAACCATCGCCTCCGTCCGCCACTCACCGCCAACAAAGGAGGAGGTAGTCATTGCAGACCACACCACCGAGACCACCGTCGACCGCGGCACCCCATCGTCTACTCCACCACCGACGAGGGCCGCCAAAGACACTACCACCATTGCCACCTAGAGTCGTCGCCTCCGCGCCCTCGCTGCTTTGCCGGTGAGCATCGACCCCGTCGCTTAGATCTGTCGGATCGTCAACCAACGTCCCTGATCATCCGTTGACCGGTACGGCGACCGCTGCCTAGTCAGCGCCACACAATGCCACGCCGCTCCCAGTCAGCATGCACACTAAGTCAACTGCCCAGTCAGTAGGAACATGCCTAGGGAATTTTCCCCTTTTAATTGAAATTGATTAAATTTGCAAAAATGTATTAAACCTTGTAAAATTCATAGAAATTAATATACAACTCCAAAAATTGCAAATAATATACCATTGGATTCACAATTTTGTGTAAACTATTAATTCATACTTGAATCCGACATTTACTGTAAGTATTTTTCGTGATTATTTAATTGCTTTAATACCCTTTTTGGAGCAATTAATTCATACAAAATAAAATACAGATCAGAAAAATACAAATGATATACTCTAGATTCACAATATTGTGTAGAACATGATTCTAGAATAAAATTTTGAGTTTACTGTAAATATATTTTCTGAGATATTGAAAAGCTTATTGTAGTATTTTAATTCTAGAAAATAAACTATAAACTATTTTGACATGAACCCTTTTACTCCTGGCTCTAAATCGACACCTCTATCTAAGAGTATTTTTACCAAAAATTAACTACACCATTTACAACAGAGGCTAAATTAAATTGAATAAAGCCTATTAAATGGATCTACTAAATGCAATAAATGGTTTGAATGCATTAGGAGTTTTTCATGCATGTCATCTATAAGTATAATGACCAAAGAACCTAAATACTCTACTGAAAGTCTTGTGAACATGTCATGCATGCATTTATTGCATTTGTTTGATTCCTAAGTGTGGTTGTTTACCCCGGTATTATCGAACCATGCAGATTATGAGGAGTGCAACGTCTGTGACGTCAAGACTGTGTTTTTACTCCAACAACTATCAAGGCAAGTAGATTCTAAACTTGTTCATGGATTTGTCCTACTATTTTCTATACATGTGTAGTGTATTTTGCAGATGCATGTATAGGAACTATTACCGCTATGCTATGTGGTAGGAATCTCTTATAGTTGAGCCACCGATGTTAGATGTGCTTAGCCATGCTAGGTTATACGAGGGCTGGGTTACATCACATGAAAGTTATTTTTAAAGTATTGATTTGTGTAAACTAAAAATAACTTAATCAATGAATCTCTTGGGTTGATGGGACTGATATTTTTTGGTGGTATCAATGCGGAAAGGCACCCAAGTATCTAGAAAATGATTAGTTTCTTTACTTGGTAGCTTACGTGTACAACCATGTGCCAGTAAGAATAGATGGCTAATTGGATTTAGTAGGTTGTGGTGACTCGAACCCACGTATTTCAAAATACAAGCTAGCCAAAGTTTCACTTAGCCAAATAAGCATGTAGATGCTAGGTATATTATCTCCTTACTTAACCCTACTTACCATACATTCAAAGTATTGATCACTCCGTGGCTACAACATTTTATGTTGCAGGTTATTTCGATTGTCCTGGATAATCTTATAGGTTACGACCCTCCACTCGATATTTGTTCGCTTGTGGCACTGATAAAGACTATTATATATTTATGCTTCTGCATTCTATTGAACTATCCGAGCTAGCTTTGAGATAAGCATTATCTAATAATTGCAAATTCTAGATCACTCGATGTAATAATAAGGCACTGTTAAATTCTTTGGTATTCATCTGTACTATGTGTGCTAGTGAACCGATCTAGAGATTGATACTATACACATGAACTCAGCCTTATCAGAAGCGGATGTTACGTGACGAAAATACCAAAGAAAGATTATAATGGAGATATAGTGATGATAACAATAGTGAAAGCATCCGACCTTAAAGAAAATCCGTGGTCAGCCTCAGTGTCAACCTAAAATAAAATAGAACATACACCGCGTCAACCACGATATAAGCAAATGCATTTTACAAGAAGATTGTTCTGATGTTTGGGTAGAATTTTAAAAAGAATGCTTGGTTGCAATTACATAGAGGAGAGATAACAGAAAAAATTATGATGTTCGAGAGGGTATTTATTCTTTGAAACTTATTGGACCAAAACATAATTCGAAAACGTAATTCTGTAGTCCGCTTTCAGATTCAAAATGCGGAAGAACCTACAAACAGTGGAAGGGAAGCTCCGCAAACCCGCGCGCTTGTCCCTTCCGAGCTCCGAGACGAGAGCCCGCGCGACGCGAGCCACTCGCTCACTCGCTCCACAAACCCACAAACCTTTATCTCGCCGTCCGGCCATGGTCGCCGCGGCCTTGGCGTCGACATCCACCGCCGCCGCATACTCCTTCCTGGCTCCGAACCCGACAGCGCGAGACCCGGTTAGGAGGCGCACTCCTCCACTCGTGACAGAAACCAATCGCCACGTGCACGGACGCACCACGACCAGTCTCCGCCAGGCTCGCCCTCGCGACCAGTTCGTAAACCCTCCTCGCCCCCTATTCGCTGCGGCGGCGGCGGCGGAAGCGGAGGAGATGGCTGCGGAGGCAAGTACCGGCGCGAAGCCCTTCGCTGTCCTCTTCGTCTGCCTCGGTAAATCCCGCGACCCCCCTAGTCAACCCCCTCCTCTGAGCGAGCGTCCGTATCTGCTGATCCCATTAGCTTCGTTGAATACCTGCGCGCCGATCTCCAGATTCAGCTTACCTCGTCTCGCTCCTGCCGGACGGTTTGTGCGTCTGGGCATCCGTGTACCGTGTGCACGGCGTGCCTGCACCGATTCTGTTAATCCACCCAGAGGACGAAATTTGATCTCCCCGGCTCTCTCTCATGGCGCCCCACCCGTTTCTTGTTCAGCGTGTATAATCGGATCTCTTGTTTCCACAATTGCAATCCGGACATTCCATTTGTTTAAGTTTCTACTACCTGTTGCCTTTGTTCCCATCATTTGATCGTCATCCCGTGTGGTAATGGCTCCACTTCGCAGGTTGAAATGTGCAATTGCATCATATGCCAGTGCATGTCATCTGTATGATTTTGTGTCAGGTGTTTTTTGCTGATGAATTTTATAATGTCTCTGTGTTTTTGAAATGCAACGTTTGCCTGTGTGTGCACTTAGCCACCGAGTATGCTTAAGCGAACATGTTCCTGTGCCCTTTTGATGGAGGATAATTCCATTGGAGTGTGTTGCCTTAGCTGATTTACGTCAGCGCATTCAGTGTTTGCTCCATACGTTGCACTGGATTTATCTTACTTCTTGTACTTAATGTATAATGTGTGCACAGGGAACATTTGTAGGAGCCCTGCTGCTGAGGCGGTCTTCCGGAAGCTCGTAAACAAGCGTGGGCTCGATTCCAAGTTTCTCATAGACTCAGCTGGTACGATCGGTTATCATGAGGTTGTATTCTGCATTTACCTTGCTCATTTGTACATTTAATCATCCCGTTGATGACATCGGAGTTGATGAGGTGTTACATGTATTCAGGGAAATAAAGCGGACTCAAGGATGATAGCAACTTCCAAGAAGCGGGGGATTGAGGTGACCTCGATATCCAGGCCCATCAAACCCTCAGACTTCCGAGATTTTGATCTTATCCTTGCAATGGACAGGCAGAATTTTGGTTTTCTCTCAACTCCCCTCGTTTGTGTTTGAGAACCTCGGATTTTTTGTTGATGTGTTGCTGCTTGATGCACTTCTATGTTGACCCTTATGCAGAAGACATATTGAGCTCATTTGAGAGATGGCAACAGAAGGAGCCCCTCCCAGACAGTGCACCCAAGAAGGTTAGGATTATACTTCCTCCGTTCCATAATGTAAGATTTTCTAGCAGTTCAAATTGAACTGCTACAAAGGCTTACATTTTGGAACGGAGGTAGTATTTTTTATTTTTTATTGATCATTCCTTTTATTAAGGTTTATAGCCTTACCCCTGACCGTCCGGTCATTACACTGGAAACTAAAGGTGTCCTTGTGAACACGAGGAGGATTTTAATTTGTTCCTGTTTTTCCCCATATAATGAATCTATGGTTCAGTATGTCCATTTATTAAAAATGATAGCAAAAGTGGAAGAAATGTCATTTATTCCTCTGCTAGTCACCACCTTAATATTTGGAAATCCCTTAGCATGTACCAGTATCACTTCACTGAGATGCAGTTTATCTTCGGCAAGTGCTGAGCTCATTGACTTCATTTAACAAATTGTTTGTTGCTGCAAATTATGTTGCTTAGTTAATTCAGGAGCTTGCCTGGTTAAAGTGAGATTTGCTTACTAGTAACCCCCTTATTCTGTAAAGGGGAATAAGGTGCATAGTTGTCTGCTATTGTTTTTAGACGATAGGCAATTTAGTTCTCCAATAATGGAATATGTGTGACCTAGGTTTATTCTTTCTTTCACCATTTTATGAAGTAACTTCATTATCTCATGCTTTATTTGACTATCTGATTAACATGTGTGAGCTGTAAAGCACTAAGCACAATATATTTGATGATGTTGTTCATGACTTGTAATTCACTTGATTTATTTGGGGTATCCTTGCTAGGTTAAGCTGATGTGCTCATATTGCAAACGACATACAGAGTCTGAAGTCCCAGATCCTTACTATGGAGGTCCTAAGGGATTTGAAAAGGTGAGTCAATGACACAGTGTGCTTTTTTGTCAGTATCGTAGGTCTGCAATTGATTTTCCAGTCCTTTTTTGGTTGATAATTTCCCCAACTGGTATCAGCCTTGATATGTGCATGAATGAACATGCCCTGTTTTCTCAGGTATAGTAGTTAGCATTGGCCAGGCAGATCTTATGTTAACCATCAAACCTGTCTTAGTGTCTAATGACCTTGATGCTTATGAGCGTGTTTTAGTGACTAATGACCTTGATGTTCATGAGCTCCGTCTAAGTGTTATTGCATTTTTGCATCAAATTTTCAAAAATAATAAAAATTACGTTGAACATAAATTAGTGCTCTGCTTTACTGACATTTCCAAAACCATTACATCTTGGCATTCTGTTTTTCTTTCGAGAAAACACAAAAGCCTCGTGTCTCAGTGCATTGATAGGTAGAAAAGGTATTTTACAAGCCTGTGGATAGGTGTGTACAAACCTGGACACACAGCACAATCTAAGCACTAAGCTCAGCCGTTACTGACATCTGAAGTCCAGACACTCTGCCCCACAAATGAGCCTCTGCGCGGATCATGCCAAGCAGTGTGGTGAACTCGGTTGTCATCCATTGGATAGGACAGCATTCTGCATCTTTCAAATGGACCATACAATGTGCATTATCAACGAGGATAAACCTTTTTTCTGCGACGGAGTGGTGGTGTTGACAGCTGACTGCCAACACCAGCTGTCAAACTCACCCCCAACACGTCAGCATTCTCACCTTTAGCAAATACTCCCTCTTTGTTGGGTTACAAGGCGTGCACACATTTTAAGATTTACATTGACCATCAATTAGACCAACAATATATGAGTTGGGTGCCATAAAACTATGCCATTGGAGCTTCTTTCAATTATGAATTCCATGATAATTCTTATGTCATATAATTTTTTTTTAGATTTGCAGATAAAAAATTTGTAATTCACGATATATGTGCCCCATACTTTTTAAAAATTAGATGAAATAGTTCACGTTTTAGTGAATCAAATTTTTTGTTTCTTTTGCCCTATCTGCTCGCTTGGGGCATCAGGGTTACGCCTCGTGCTTTTTGTCGAACTCATGTCGAAGAGCAGGCGTGGTCTATCCAATGATGTCAAGCTGGTGCTTGTCACGGACGACCACCATCACGCTCGATTGTTTGACCGATCATATATAAGAGGGCTCAAAAAGTAGTCTAATACATGATGTTCAACTAAGTTAGCAACTTGGCATGTGCAATGCCCAGATCGATCACGTACAATGTTGAATACATAGTCCTGGATGGAAATCACGTACGGTGTTCAACTAAGTTTCTCTGGTCGCATCCGTGGGTCCCGCTCTCTCTCTCTGGTTTTTTCGAACAGTCCAATTGACATATGTACGAAATTCCAGGTCGCGTGCATGGGTGGTGACCGATCTGCCCGTTTTTAATGGGCCGCTGCACCGAAACAATTGGGCCTTTCCCTTTTGTGGGCCGATCCACTTCAACAGTCGGTCATCTGGTTTTTCCACCGATTGAATAGAATCAGGAAACCGTTTTGTTTAGCAATCGATTGAAGGAACCACGTATGGAACTTTTTTTTAGCAATCGATTGAATGAACCACGAACGGACGAAGAAAACATGATGGATGACAATGTACCACGGACCGACCGATTGCAATTTAATACTCCCTCTGATCCATAATAAGTGTGGCTGAATCAGTGACACTTATTATGGACCGGAGGTAGTAAAGATAACTTATACTCCACTGTTGGGGTGGGATGGAGTATTTTGTTGGTCAAATTCATGGTCAAAATTGGACTTGAAACGTGTGCCCGCCTTATAAACTGAAAAGGAGTATGAAATACTGGACTTCCAGTTAGCCACCCCTTTCGTACTGATGGAATTGCGGGTACTCTATCTAAAAAAATATGTAAGTACATCTTCTTCTCAAATGACGTTTGTACTCTTAGGTCTTAGCCTGCTGCACTGGTCATAGTAATATCCAGGCACTATGTGCAGCTTACTGAAAGAGTACCCTGTTACCTGTTAGTAAGCTAAAAATAGTCAAGTGTGAAGATGCTTATTTCGATACATAAGAAAGCGAGACCAATGCAAAAATTACATATTTGTTTGCCGCTCTTCCTTGATTTTCTATGGCATTTCTTTCTTTAGTTGGTAGATGGAACCATGAGAAGTTCCTACTCATCTCAGCCATTTATATTTAGGTGTACTTGTCATCTTACAAGCTCAAGGGTTACATGAAAAATTGCACGCTGTAAGTAATCTATGGGCAATTTTTCAGGTACTGGATCTACTGGAAGATGCATGTGAGTCGTTACTAGACGAGATCCTGGCGGGGAATGCAAACATTTCTGCTTGATACCAGAATGAATTGCCTCAAGCCAGTTCAAGCGTCATGTTTTCATTTGATTTTAACAGGGATCAGCCACACAGATGTGGATTAACTTCATACTAGCCATCAACTTATCAACCCAGATAATATAGTGAGAAATAATACAAAATGCAGTCCATTATCATCATGTGTCTACATAGCGTCAGGCTGGAAACATTTCATATTTTCTCTGTTTTCAGGTGTACTCTAGTACTATCGTGGTCAAAATATATTTTGCTTGTGCACACATCAAGCCTGATTGAAGTTTCACTTCTACTGTAATTGTGATATTTAGGGTTCTCGCTGAATTTTCACAAAGCTGGAAATTTCTTCTTCTTGCTTGATGATTGAATAATTTTCATGAAACTGATGGTCTCAAGAACACACACAACAATGATGTTGATACTCACAATAAGAAAACATTTGGATATATAGTCCTGTTCCCAAGGTGAAGCATCTATTAACACCTTTAATTTTTTTAGTTTGTACCCATGTGAGAAGCTGGAAGGAATCTAAGGAATTGATGCTTTTGTGGATGTGGATCCGTGTACTGACCTCGCAGTTTTTCCCATGTATCTAAAATTACTAAAGTGAACATATTGGAGCAGGCAGCGCCACATCAACGAACTCCTTCCGTTTTAAAATATAAGATGTTTTTGTGTAAGGTGTATCTAGACCCATTTTAGTGTGTACTTCCTTTTGCAAAGCTAAAACATCTTATTTTTGAAACGGAGAGAGTACGTGGTACTTTGAAGCCAACAGCCTGCCTCGGGACATAATTTGATGCCACCAATTGCAATTTCCCTCAAAATGTGGCATCCGTTTGAACTTCTCTTCTCAGAACACACCCTACAGACTATTCATATACAAATCTATCTGTGCAATTTTTTTGTACTATGCCTTTCAAGTCTCTCACAACTTTGGTACTCCAGTAGTTAATTCCATCTTTCCTTGGACAAGGTCAACCAATCATGTCCGGAAGGCTGGAAGACATTCTAACCTTTGTTTCCCCTCTAACTGAAATATAGGACTTGTAGTTGTCAAAGAAAAAAAACTAGGACTGTAAGTTTGTAACATTCAACAGTGTATTAGTCACTCTGCTACCACAGTTCATCTCAAAAGTGATTGGAGCGAATTTGAAGTTTTTTCTATCTTTAAAGTTAAACAAATAAGTAACCAAAGTTATATCATCTGATCACAGTGGACTACAGAAATGACGTGCTAACTTGCAAGAACTGAACAAAGCAGAAGAAAAAACTACAACACCAACTCATTGTTTCATCAGTAGTAAATCCATATAGACCATGACCCCACCATCACATTCAAGACATAAAATTTCCAAAACCAACTCTTCCCTAAAATATGTCTGGAAGTCCATGGCAACGCATTAACCAAAATACTATCAAGACCAGAAGTTAACCCAAGATGCGCATACCAAACTCTGCAGAACTCAACTACTCCCTCCGTTTCAAAATCAAAATATAAGATGTTTTAGCTTTGTGAAAGAAGTGTATCTAGACTTCTTTTAGTGTCTAGGTTCACCCCAAAGCTAGATGAACACATTAAAGGGAGTCTAGATACACTCTTTTCACAAAGCTAAAACATCTTATATTTTGAAACGGAGAGAATATATCCAACATGTGCTCTGCAGCAGCCTCGTTCAAAATATCTCTGAAAACTGGAAGATAGGACTAGTTCATCTCAGGTGTCCAGGCGTCAACTAAGCGAAATATCTGTGAAGCTTTACAGGATGGGCATACTTAAATATTGCGATACGTGGTTACTTTCTCAAACATATCTACTAAGACAGCAGGTCTTGACTGTTTCAGATGCACATAATCTTGGCTTGCCAACACATCATTCATTCTGTCCGAAGAGATGATAAATTCGACGCAGGCATCTTTGAGCATGCTGCAGTGATGCTGATCAGCCAGAGCAAATGTGGTCGCCACACTCTCAACATCAATACTCTTGCAAAGAATGCTTTCACATAGCATCTTCATCCTTTCAACTGCATACCTATCTGCAGCCACGAGTAAGTGCTTCACCATTTCTTCTCTGTCAGCATCATCGAGACCATCCACCGAAGGCAATGAATCTGTGTATATGAAGTGAAGCAAGGCTTTGAAAATAGCAGGCTGGATGTCTTCAATTGTTACATTCCGCATCGACTTGTCACTCATTGGCCTATAGAACTGCGCCTTGAAGACTGGGGATCGCATTGCGGCGATGATCTTGTGAGCAGGGAATGCCTCACCTTTAACCTTGAAAACCACATCAGCTTCGTCCTGTGCCTCCAGCAATTTGCCGAGATTACCGGACAAGTCCGAGGGCGGCACCAGGGCCTCGTAGACCGATGAGGTCTGCGTCACCCGTGGTTCCTTGAGGACGGTGATCTCACACTCGATCACGAGGCGGTCGTCCCGCAGGTATGGTGATGCTTCCAGCTCGCTCCTTTTCTTGAACTTTTGGAGGCCGCGGCCAACTCCAGTATGGAATATTATTGGCGTTTCCTGGGAGACCAATGACATGGACAGCCCGGATGCCTCCTCCACCAGCCTCAATTCCAAGAGTGCCCTCACCTCGATGCCCTTGCTGGTGAGCTCGACGAAGACAGAGACGTACTCTTCGTCGTGCTCCTTGCTGTGCCCGTCTGGGTAGTAGCTGATGCACCATTCGTGGCCGCCGACGGAGAAGATAGCGGAACTGATGAATTGGCCGATGCCAAGGCCCTTGTGCAGGCTGTACCCAACGATCTCGAACGCGTGCGTGCCCCGCGCCGTTCCAGGGGTGCACCTAGACGAGGTCTTCGCGCCTGGACCCTGCTGGGGTGCGACCATCCTGGGAGATCGGGGAACTAGGCGCGTGGGCGTTGGGGCCTGAGGGGCGGCGAGGCGGTAGGGTTTGGGAGCACGGCGCAGCAATTGGACTCCCAGAAAAGGGTAAAATGCAGCCGTGGTACTCGAGATTTTACTATTTGCCACACTTTAGCTAGAACCTTTATAATTTGCCACACATTAGCTAGGGCCTTTTACTATTTGCCACACATTACACCAATTTCTATATGGGTTTGTCTATATCTCAATCGACTGAGATTTTCTTAAGTCTCAATCACCTAAGAAAAGTGCAACCGTAGTTAAAAGAAATGTGCAACTCGGTCCAGTTGCATTTTTTTGCCAGAAAAGTGCAACTGGATTTCAGTTGCACTTTTTTTTGAACAGACGGTTGCACTTTTCTTAGGTGACTGAGACTTAAGAAAATCTCAGTCGACCGAGAAATAGCAAAACCGTTTCTATATAGTTTGCCCTATTTCTCATTTCACGGGATTAGTACTTATTTAAACTCCAAAATACATTGTGAAATACGTACATTTGTATCCTATGGCTACCCGGCTGGACTAAAGCAAGTCTAATCAAGGCTGATCGATCATCCAAAGAAATCAACTGCCCCTGTGCAGGGAGAAACATGGGAGGAAACAGAGGAGCTGGGGCGGGTGCGCCGCCGGCAGCAACGGCCGGACCACCAGCATGCATGATCAACGACCACGAACAGCTGAAACAAACTTGCAGCTCGAGCTCCGCTTTCGTCCTTGGCCTAGTTGGTGTCACCAGCGGGCGACAGTATGCGCCTCCTTGGCCGTTTGTGTGATCGCGTCGTCCGTGGTCATGGCTGGAAGAAACTTCATTGCGCCTGATCCGTCTGTGGTGGCCGGCGGGCGGCGCTCCCGCAGTCCGGCCGCTGCAGGCGGCGCCCGCGCGGTCCGGCCGCTGCCCCAGCTGAGCCCCAACTCCTCTGTTAATTTTTTTTTTTGCTTGGCTCGTCTGTTAATCTGGAAATCCCCTGTTTCGCACGGCTTTGGTTCAGTCCAGCCAGGTAGCCATAGGGTACAAATACGTATTTCATGATGTATTTGGGAGTTAAAAAACTAATAATTCTGTATGGAGAAATAGGGCAAATCATATAGAAACTGGTGTAATGTGTGGTAAATAGTAAAAGACTAGGTAATGTGTGGTAAATTATAAAGGTCCTAACTAAAACGTGGCAAATAGTAAAATCTCCGTGGTACTCGTACAGCTAAAATTGATACAGTCGTCACCTTTCAAATACACAATGTACTGTACCTAAATACGGCTTACTGCCCGTCTAGATCAATGGCTCACTGTAGCTAGTACTATTCGCTGATATGTCACTGCGGAACCCTATCTAACCGATTACAGGTATCATTTTGGAATGATAAAAAAATCTGTACTAGAGTGAAAAAAGAGGCAGGTATTCTTTCCACCTTCCCTACAGAAGTCAACTCTCATCCAGTGCGGCAATATGCGCCTCCCCGGCTCCCGGCTGCGGCCGCCCTCTATGCTCGCTGGAGTGGTGACAATGGCGGAGGTCGGACCCCAGCTCTTCCTTTCCCTTCATCTCCGCCGCCTCCTACTTTGCGTGCTACTCGAGTCCTGTAGCGGTGCCTACATCCGCCCGACGCTACAGGCGCTCTGCGATCTTGAGCCCGCAGAGCACAAATCGGGCACGGGTAGGAGCCCAGGGTCGCCGTAGCAAGCTTGTCGACGCCTATTCGTGGACCTGGCTGCTCGAAGGAACACATGCGCGATGAATGAGCACTGGACTGCCTCCTATACAAGAACTTGCAACGGTCGGCCTGTCGTTCCAGTGCGCGTAGGGTTTCTCCATACATGGGGCAGTGGTGGCCTAGCACAACCCTGCAGGCACCGAAGGCAGCTATACACTCAAGGCACGCCGCTGCTCATCAGAGGCGCACGAAGCTGCCACAGAGGCGTGTTGGTGCTCGCCGGGAGGCATGCGAGGCTGCCGGGAGGCGTGGCGGTGCTTACAGGGAGGCACGCGGGGGTGCTCGCAGGTGAAGCGTGATGGGCTGCAGGATGGCGAGACAATGAACGTCAAGGAAACGCCCAAGGCTCCTGGGAGGCACGACCTCGTCAGAGCTACAAGGAGTGTGAAGAGAACGCCGATGAGCGGGAAGGGTGTTAGCTTTACGATAATCAAATAACGAAGAACGAAAACGAAATCACAGCAAGGGGGACACAGATTTAACGTGGAAAACCCTCTCCAACAAAGAGAGGAAAAAACCACGGGCGCCAGCCAGCAAATCTTCACTATAACGGGGAGTGTTTACACAACACCGGGGATTTCACGGATGCAACTTATCCCAGTCGGCGGCTTACAAGAGGTATATATAACGGTGATAATCTAGGTCATCAACGATCCGCATCTCCTTAATAGAATTTGGATCATACTTCAACAAAGGGGGTAGTGGGGTTTTTGATCAGGGAAGACCTGGTATGGGTTTCCTTATGGATTTACCCTTGGGGTTGGCCCGATCTTCACGGATTTGAGGCGGGGAGTGAGGATAAACCCGATGAACTCACTTGAATGCAAACTCCACCTTAATAGAATTTGGATCATACTTCAACAAACTCCACCTTGAGACAAATTCCTTCTTGTAGCATCAATAACAATCATCTCACTGAACAAACAAAGAAAACACTTTTGGCGCCAACAACCACTTGGGCAAAGCAGTTATACCAACTAAGCTTGAGCATAGCTCAAACTTAGCAACAGGAACAGGCTTTGTCATCATATCAGTAGGATTATCATGAGTGCTTATCTTGCATACCTTTAGTGTACCTTGTGCAACAACATCACAAACATAATGGTACTTGATATCAATGTGCTTTGTTCTCTCATGGAACATCTGATCCTTAGTAAGTAAATAGAACTTTGACTGTCACAGAACAAGTTAATGCAAGAATCATCCTGACAAAGCTCATCATACAAACCTTTCAACCAAACAGACTCTTTGCAAGCTTCAGCAACAGCCGTACATTCTGCTTGTTGGGGATCCGCAGCGGAAAACAAAAAAATTCCTACGATGGAACCCCAAAACTGTCTAGGATCTATCTATGTAGTAATGCGGTGTAACTACCTCGGTGAATTACGCTCTTAGTTACATGCCTGGATGAACGAAAGTGGTTAAAATAGTATGGTGGGGCCCAGGGCCACTCACGGTAGACCTTTCGGCCGTCCTAACCACTTTTAGAACATCGGGACAAGAACGAGCGGCGTAATCGGCAGGCGAAGGGATCAACTACATACACAAATGAGTATGTATGCAAGCCACATACAACAGTCCTCAGAGCCATTCCATCTAAAAGAAATAGAAATATTGCAATGCCATACGGCAAGATTCAAATATCCTAGATAGAGATAATAATTTAGGA
Source organism: Avena eriantha (assembly GCA_910589775.1). NCBI lineage: Eukaryota > Viridiplantae > Streptophyta > Magnoliopsida > Poales > Poaceae > Avena > Avena eriantha. The sequence goes on along the minus strand of OU342744.1, from coordinate 204,320,961 downwards.
TAGCTCCTCATACATCACACATCAGAGTATCAGGCGGAAGCGGAAAACAAGATCCGAGTACAGACAAGAAGCAAATCGGCATAAGATGCCCATTAAATAAACACACCCCGCCCACAGATCTCACGGATCCCCGTTCCCGGAATCTCTACACCGAATGATCGTTGCCAACATCATCTGTCTCCTCCACCCAGTATCCATCTTGCGGGTACATCTGTTCATCTGAATCAAACAATTTATCGTGTGAGACCCTAGGGGTACTCAGCAAGTCTTTATGCCGCTAAAGGGGACACAACCTGGGGTGACGCAATTGCAGCAAAAGATAATATCTAACAATTCTACAGGTACTCGCTAACCATCCGCCTAACCAATGATAGACGGATGTCCGTTAATTAAGAACAACAGTTATAACGGTATAATTAACAGATCCATCCGCCTCCTCGCTTACCAACGAGGAAGCAGACGAACAACCCCTCCCCATCATCCGTTGGCAGTTTTATTAACCATTCCATGAGTATTGCAATATTTACTAGTCAAGTACTTAGTCAATTTAAAAGCGGTACTTTAGTTATACTTGTCCATGATCGAGAAACTGTGCTCCAAGTCGTCCATAACCGCGGACGCGGCTTTCAGAAAGATTTACCCTGCAGGGGTGCACGAATAGCAACACACACTCGATCAACCTCGGAAAAACCAAATCAAAACCCAACGAGGCATTCACGACAAAGCAATCACAGGATTCAGAAATATTTCAGGGGGCCACCCCAATAAGCTACCTGCAACGAAGTTGGCTGGCTCCGAGACGGACCCAGGGTTTGCGACGACGGCTGTAAACGACTGGGAACCCGAAAATATGACTGGGCTTGTCGATACCGCGAAAACGTGGCGCGATCCATAACAGTACAGGTGCTCCTCGCACAATCTTAAATAAAGCAGTAATATGGCATAAGTACAGGATAATAATAAAGCCCCAAACTAATTGTGGCCCCAAGAAATAAGAAGGAATCAAGCTCTGGCTCAGGGGGGTCCATAAGGCCTCCCGGATGTGGATAGTGCGAATAGTCAAGGAACATGAATCAAGTACTCGGGGTCCTACGGGACACAAGTGAGCATGAAAAACCAAATAGGAGATATTGCTCACCGGTGCCGCTTTCATTAGTTATCCCATTACTACTCAGGTTATGTTGTTTAGGTACCTCATTATCCATCAGACACTCACATACCCTACACATGCTTTTCTACGACTCGCAGGGCTCAAACAACTCCTGTAGTAATGGCTCATGGGATGGAGGAACAAGCTTCGGTGGGGTTTAAAAGTAAAGGCTATGCAGTACTTGGGATTCAATTTAATGCAATCGCGACTCAATGATGCAAGAATAAGATAGAGGCAATAGGTACTGTATGTATGCAAGCATGTGGTAGTGCTTGCCTGGCAGCTCAGTTGAAGCGAGAGATGGATCTAGGTAGTACTCCTGTGATTCCTGATAATTCTCCCGTTGGGCGTCTATTCGAAGAAGAACCAAACAAACAAGGGCCAACATAAATAAAGTGCACAAGCATATGAATTAGAATGCGACAAGCAAAAAAACATGCCATGATAAATGATGCACAAATTACATGGCATTAAAGTAGCATGGCAAAGGTGAGGTGTGGATACAAGAAATAAAGCATTTTATTATTTATTTAACCAAGTTTTATTGTCATAAACAGTTCAGATTTTTAATAATAATATGATGCATGCTTCAAATCAGAAAAAGGACTGCATAGATAGAATGGACTCATCGCGCTGATCGATTTAGACATATTATTTGCCAAATTTGGAGTTATAGAATTAAAGTTATTAATTTATTAAGAAAAGGGCATTTTATTGTAATTTTAAACATCTCGAAATTTTAAAGTGTTCAAATGATATTTTGAAGGGCGTATTTGAATTCCTCACATTTTTCTGATTCCAAAACATATATCATTTGTATTATTTGGATTTATAATTTAAAAGTTATTTAAATCTGATTTGAATTTGAATTTAAATAATTTTGAATTTGTTTTGTTTAAACAGCTAAACAGGGAGTCTTTTGTCACTCAGGCAAACCTAGCCACAGCCGCTGACGGTGGGCCAGCTGCTGACTGGGCGAGACCCGCGCGCAAATTTCTTTTTACACCGCGTTTGCTTCTAGCCACTACGACTGACTGGTGGGGCTGGGTGTTGATGGGGCCACACACGCGCACGCCCAGCGGGCGACTGAGACGTGGGCGGTCCGGGGAGCGCGGGTTGGGAATCGGCAAAGCGCGGGGGCTGGTTTGCAAAGTTGCACCGGGGTTGACGCGTGGGCCGCTGGGGCTGCTAAGGACCTGAGTGTGGTCGACAGAAGTTGCGGGGGTTCTTTTCGCAAAATAGCCGCGCGAGCTCTGACTGAAACTGGCGTCTCTTCTCAGAATCCGCGAGGACGACTGACGGCGGCGAGGTTTTCGGTGGCGTCGCAATCGCGGCGAGATAGATCTTGCTGCCAAAACGAAAATTGCAGAGGGAGGCTTCGGCTACCGATCTCGTGCAAGGGCATTCGTCGGCGACGGCTGTATAGGACGGGGCGTCGCGGGGAACAGAGGGGAAAACGTCGTCCTAAATCTGCACGACGGCGGGGCACCTCACCGGCGGGGGCCAATTACGGGCGGCGCTAGGCACGCGGAGTGGGGGGAAAACAGGAGGAAACGAGGGGGCTCACCTTGATCGATTCCCACCGGAATCGAGGCAGGAGGTGGTCGGAGCGGAGGGGGACGGCGGGGCTGCTGCGGTGGTGCACGGCGCTCTGACGAGGGGGAGGCTCCGGGCGGTCCTGGTCCTCCTGGCTGGCGGAATCGACAACACGGACCGCGGCGACGCTCCCCGGCGTGTTCCCGGTCACCGGCGAGGACGGCAACGGCGACGCGGCCCTCAGACTGGCGGCGGCACGCGGAGGAGAGAAAGAGGGGAACGGGGCAGGTAGCTAGGGTTAGGGAGAAAGCGGCTCGGCGCGAGGAGAAGGAGGAGGGGCTGGCGTGCGGGAGGCATGGGCTGACGCGGCAGACGGCGGGGGGAACGGCCACCTGCTCCTCGCCGTTGCTTTCCGTCTGCTGTTGAGAGAGAGAGGGCGAACGGTGTCAGAAGAGGAGAAAGAGGAACAGGGCGAGGCGACGGCGCTGCGAAGTGGTACGGGCTGGGGAGGCAGGCTGGGGAAGTGGGCCGGGAGATGGGCTACGAACAGGTGAGGCTGCTGCGCTGGGCTGCAGGTAAGGTTTTCTGTTATTTCGTTTTTATTTTTATTTTATTAACTGTTTTGATTTTTGTTTTGTTGCAGATTCAAACAAACTCAAAAATACCCCTTTTTGGAAGTTTTTGTAAATTTGAACTAAAAGAGAGAGAGCTGGCTTTGGAGTGAGGTGAAAGAGTAGTCAAGAAAAGAAAAGAAGGAAATAGATTATGGGTAAAAGGCCTCACTTGCATAATGAATGGGAAAGAATAAAAATGGTGTAGATGAGAATATGGAGATGTGGAGAGGAAAGGAGATGATCCACAAGGGGAAAAGCCAATAAAACCAAGAGGAGTCAAATGGACTAAAGGTGGTGGTACCTTTGCAGGGCCCATGCACAAATAATAGATGCCATGTTTTATTTTGTGACAACAATAATAATGATATGGCATTATTCTTATGCATTCACAAGAAGTGGAGTAAAGACCAAGCAAGAGAAATGTTAGAATTAGATCCACCCCATTCACATGAGCTAAGAATAAATTCAAAAGAAAAGAAATACAAGCTCATGGTTTAATGGGATGGTGGAATTATAAGGTGGTGAAAAGAAAGGTGATGGAGTTGAATAAAAGATATGCCCCCAACTCAACTTGGGCATTTAAACAATATATCAATAACCAAATACAATATCAAGAGGTAAATACAATTAATAATGCATAAGAGAGAAGAACCAAAGAAAGAGGGTTTTATATGATGCTCAAATACAAGGTGGCATGATGACATGAGCAAGATATAATTATGATGCAACAATTATATATAGGAAGTAGCCAATATATTACTAGACCAAGTAGCATTACAATTGTTAGACAATTGGGATGCTACATGCGGTAACGGCCAATGCGTATAGAATACATACCCTTGTAGACCGTATGCGGTTAACGTTCCGCGATGAACGTGGTTGAAGTAGTCGTACTCGTAGCCGACCTCAAGGTCGCGAAGCTCCTCGCAGGTCACCCCTTGCTCATTCTTCATCTTCATCGTGCAACAGCTCCGGCTCATGACATTTAAGCGCCCCAAGTGTTGCGCCTCGTGTCTTCGTACACATCCGGTGCACGATGAGACCTCCGGCTCCCCGATTCCGCCAGGAGTGCGGAAGTTGTTATCCGGCTAGGAATCCCTGCAGCGCAACGGCGTGCTGCAGGTGTGCCTCGATCGCACAACCCAAACTTGGGGCCATGGTCACAAGGTATAGAGAGGGAGGGAGAAAGTCAACCAAATGACTTCTCAAGTTGTGTTTTTAATCCCACCCATGGGCACCCCTTTACATATGCGGAGGGGGCGTGCCCTCTCCATTAGGTGCCCCATGTAGGACTAATAGTCTAGGAAAAAGGGCAAAAATAAGAGGTCCAACCGGATGGGCTGGCCGGCCGAATTCGGCCCAACAGCCAGCAGCACAGGCGGTGGCCTGCTGGGGCCAGGCGACCCCGGTGGGCCTGCCCAGCGCCAGCGGCCCAGCTCGCCTTGGCAGCGGCCAGCGGCCAGGCGCCCACCCTGGGTGGGCCTTTGCCTCCCGGCGGCCCAAGGCGGAGAGGCTACAGGGAGGGAGTGGCCGGGTGGGCCGGCAGTGGTCGCGGCCCGCCTGGCTCCCCTGCGCGCCCGTGTGGGCCGGGGTTGAGCCGGCCGGCCCGGCGGCCGTCTGGCTGCTGTCCGCCCCCGCGCGGCGCCCTTTATCCACCGCCCGCCCACGAGTGTAGCCTAGCTGCGCGTTGCCTGGTGCGGTGGATGTTATCTGCCGCCCACGTGGGCTGTTTTCTTTTCCTTTTCCTTTTCCTTTTGTTTTTCTGCAGCTTTTATTCTAGGTTATTTCCCTCCGGGGATTTTGCCTAATAAAAAGTTGTCTTTATAAATCTTAACTTAAATATTATTTAGAATATATTAATTCACAATTAACATATAATAAATATATATTTAAATTCTCATTTATCCGAAAACATTTTTCCGGTCTTTTCCTTTATTCTTTCTCTGAACAACTTCAGATCTCTCCGCGGAACGATTCCGACTTTCTCTTTCTCTACTGTGATTTCGTCTTACGAATGATCGCTCTCATCATACCCTTAAGTGTATCCTCTCACGGCCCGGGAATGCTCTAGACATGATCTGTATCAATGATCAACAGAGGAACCAGGGATATCCATGTGACCCCTATGCATTCCTGATGACAATATCGTTTGAACCGCTAAATGTAGCATCCTCTTCCTTTTGTTTCTCGATACGACTTGTCCGAGATCCGATCATTGGTATCCCATACCTTGTTCAATCTCATTCACAACAAGTTCTGTTTTCTTGTTACCGTGATATTATATCCCCGTGACCTAGTCACATGTTGCAACATTTATGGATGTAATCTCACCAAGCCGGCCGTATGTATCTTTACCCGTCATATGGGCGAACAAATCCCGGTCTTGTAGTCATATGTCATCTACTGTTCCTTCGGAATACCCAACGTACACCTTTATAACCACTGTATTACTAAGCGGCGCTTGATGCAGTCTAAGCAGCCTCGGGAAACAGTGAGTAATATGAGCTCACGGTCTAAGGAGAAGGAGTCTAGGTATAACTATTGCAACAATGAACTATATGACTTGATCATGTTGTAATCTTTCGAGGAATGTCCAATCACATCATTCTCCAGTGATATAATCTCGTTGTCAGTCGGCATAAATGCCCATGATCTTGAAACCCAGATCATTTTCGTGACCAACGAACTAGTATGAATAGAGGCTACTAGGGGCTTGGTTGTTTCATACCACACCTGTACCAATGTTTTTAATTGGCACAGTTATAGCACAATATGAAGCTATTATAAACTAATTAACATATGACAATAAAAACCTATTTATTATTTGCCTCTAGGGCATATCTCCTTCAGTCTCCCACTTGCACTAGAGTACAAATAATTCATCTTGCATTTTACTCATATAAACCATATACCATATGCGTTTATAGATCATGCATGCTCATGGGAAACGTCATATCCATGTTCTATTTTACCAGATCATTATGTCTTTTGCAAATCGTTAATGTCTTCCTAATTTTGACATTCACTCCATTATCTTATAATGGGTCGAAGTATTTGGTTGGCGACAAAGTGAGACTTTGTTTCTAGTGTTTATGATGACGGCTGTTTTCACCATTGTCATCTAAACTTCGAAACACACTTTGCTATCCTTTGTGTATATACTATAGTCATGGCAACAGAATGAGGCCGGATTCCAGGAGCTTACAGTGACTTTAGATCAACCTCGAGGCTTTTTCATGGGCACTGGACCCTGGGACACATCATTCTACGTTAAATTGAATTAGCCCCACCATAACATTATACATCACATCAGATGTAGCCTTTATACTTCTATATCTATGTAGATCCTAGTACATGAAATGCATCTATGCCACTTATTTTGCTTCTTGCCATTTATGTACAAACTTAATTCTGGTTCAACATCAACTTAGGAATCACTTAAAGACATGCTCTTACAGTTAAGACTTTGTCCTACCAATTAGAACTTCGGGTCACATTACGTCGAGTATACAACATGGTTATATGGAAGAACCTATGACTGAGCCATAGGAGATGCAACGCATCTCTTTCTTTCAACCATAGTTACAATACTAACTCAATGCTTCATATAGTAAGAACTACTTTCTCACTTTATTCCATTCTGAGCTTTTTCAGAATCTTGTCTTAGGACATTCTAAACATCTTTCAGAATCAAGTCCAGGAAGTATTCGACATTCAGTGTTTATTAAACTCACTAATCTATCTCGATAGATCTTATTGTTTAATAACTTCAACTTCATCATTATTTATCTAACTTAAATATTATTAACACCAATCACATCATTCACATATGTTGTCCACATATCTTAGAATGATTTCACGCTCCCACTCAAATATGACATTCATGTTTGAGATTGAGGGATTTCACTTTAGCTCCCACTCAAATCCAGGTCCTCTCGATAATCTTGGACATTCCAAAATTCCTTAATCATCATCAAATCGAGAATTCCACTAACGAGATTTCAATGACCATTCATTTCTCCTACTTAGGTCCATCATGCTTGTTTGTAATTCGTAGGTATGTCTTGTTCAAAACAAGACAAGTGAATCAACAATATAATTCCACAAACTTGTTAGAATATATAGTTGAATCCTACTTACTTTAGTAAAACTATTTACTGAAACTTTATGATCATTACCATTGGTTTATCCTCTTTATGTAGAGTTTGGATTTACGAAACAAATTCCGCTGCGCCACTCAACAATCCGGAGGTAAGGTCAAATACCTTGTTTTGATCTTTTACTTTCTTCCACCTGTATCTTCATCAAGACACGTCAACTTTGGACAACAACAGGTTTGCCCCTTTGTGGAAGATGCATTCATAGCTTCCTAAGAATGCTCTACAAAGACTTGTTTATTCGCCACGATTTCGACTTGTCAAAATCTCTAGAAACTCGAACTTGCCATAACACTTATGGTGTTGTTTCCATGAATCTTTTAGATGTTCCTTTGTATTTCAAATGAGTGCTTGCTTATTTTGATCTCTAACTCTAAACGACAACTATAACCCCTATAGGAGATAATATGTATCTAATACAAAATGATTATGATGTTTAGACATTTCAACATAGTTTGAATTCGTCCAATTATCATAATTTGTGAAACATCTTTCACAAGTTCCTTTTATGCTAAACTTAACTTGAATACTTTCGTTGTGTCGATCAAATTGAAGAGACTTGTTAATTCCGTATCCTCTTTCTTGTGAACTCATTTAAACAATTCAAATCGTTTCAAACTTATGTTTCATTAAGTAAATACGCTTATTCACTTAAGTCTACAATTAACTAATGATTTTCACTATTTGTTGAAAATACGATACATCACTATGTACAAGATTCAACATTTCTTCGCATATCACCGTTTTACCAGAATGCGGAGTTTTAGTCATTCTGCCCAAGAGGCATGGTTTTGCAAAGTCTCTAGATTAAGCATCTAGGACCCCGATATTTCACAAAGAACCTGCAATAACCAAAATGACTTAAACTATAGTGTCATTCCATTATTAAACTTTGGATATCTTTTAGCATTGTAAACTATTATCATTAACATAGTGATGAGAATAAATTGTTTGTAATCGTAATGTGACCATAAGGTATTGTTCATAAGAATAGTACAAACTAGTTTGTTCTTATCTCTTTTTGTAATTAAAATGCTGCTGTCTATATATATACATGCATATATTAACACTCTTTCTTCTTTTAGCCCTCCGGATCGAAAACTTCTTCTGTAAGAACGAAACGAGGCCCAACAAAAAGTTGGATGACACTATGAGGTATAGGATCGAAGTGGTCGGTGTAGACGACGAACCGCAAGCTCCCAACGATGTCGCAAAAAATTTGTCAAGCAATGCGGAGTTCTTGTGAGGGACTACATCCCGATCATCGTTCAAGAATGGAATCGGCCAAGCGGCGATGGAGTCCCGTATGTCGACGACATCGCCAAAGATAAGCTTTTTGACAAGCTCATGATTAATTTCCTCCTGCCGAGGCCAGATGTGAATCCAGATGAGGAGGAGAGAGCAAAAATGGAGCTTGTGCAAAGAGTCAATAAGTTTGCTCTTATCAAGATGGCCGATGCAATCAAGAACTGGAAGAAGAAACTGCACAATAACTTTTTCAAGGTAGAGAAGATTCCGGATTTCAATCAAGGCGGCTATGCTAAGTTAAGACACCAGTGGGATGATTTTTTGAAGTACAAGACATCGGAGAAAGCTTTGGAAAGGTCTAGAATAAATACGGAGAACGCTGCTAAGAAAGTGTACCATCATAATATGGGGCCTGCTGGCTATGCCGGTTGCATGCCTAAGTGGGATGCACTTGAGGTCAATTACATTGTTGCCGGGATCAGACCAGAGCCCACAACATGGACACCACGGCGAGAAACTGGTTTTACGGCCATGGGGGCACGTTGAACGAAGAAGGGAGGGCAATATATAATCAGAAACACAAAGATCATCCCCTACTACCCATCGACAATATTAGAAATGCAGTAGATGATGTTGCAGCGGGACGGTTCGTTCCCGATAGGGAGAACGATGAGCTCACACGCGCCCTTAAAAATGATGAACACAAAGGATGAGCACGAGGCACACCAGGCTCCAAGCCATGGAATGTTGCCTTCCCCGCGGAAATGAAGAGATATCCCGATAAAAGCCATCAGAGGAGAAAGGAAAGGGAGGCAGCTGAGAAAGCGGCTGCTGCAGACCGGCTGCGTAATGTAGAAGAAGCATTAAAGCGGCACCAGGATCAACTCGACAGACTTAGCCAGCAAGGTATTAGCGGCCAATCGCAGCGGCACATGGTAGAAGCTACATTCGATGGTACCGGCGCCCTATCGAATAAGAAAAGCAGCGCCGCTTCCACGCAGCTCCAGGATGTTGATGATGATGCACCGACGATGGCTCCTCCTAAACGCTACCCAATGGATGATATCATGGAGAGCATAGTTTGTGAGCTAAAGGTGCAAGTTATGAACTTAAGGGTGACGGCGGTGGTCGGCATGGCTGTGCCAATTGCGCCTAACCCAACTTGGCATTGCAGACCGGTTCCAAAAGGGTACGCTGTCGTCACGGTGGATGATGTGAAGCAAGATTTTGAGGAGCTGAAGCTGGACCACCCTGCAGGGGAAGATATGGAGCTGACTGAACTAGGAGAAGCCAAAGGGGGGACTATTGTATGGCCAAAGGAGCACATCGTGCTTCCAAATTATGTGCCACCAAGGCCACCAACTCCTCAGAGCAGCAATCCACCTTCGCTGCCACCTCATCATTCTCCAGCGCAACCGTCGCCTTCACTGCCTCACCAGTCAGTGTAGCCGTCTCCACCGCCGCCTCAGCCGTCTCCGCCACCGCGTCAGCCGTCTCCGTCCCCTGAGCCTCAGAGACAAAAGCGGAAGTATACTAAGAGGGGCAACACCACCATCAGCAAGAGCACATTCCGATCACCAAAACGTAAGCTATCGTCCCTCCCAAGAGTACCTCATAAGAATATGAAGAAGCTACCTTGCGAGAAGATAGATGAGGAGATTGCTGCGGCCGCATATGCCCATTATGAAAAGTGGAAGATCGACATGGCTAATAAGAAAAAGCCGATAGAGCCATTCTTCCCGGTCACCGCAAAATATAAAGCCAAAGCAGCTGCGCTTAAGATTCAGCTTCACCAACCTATAGCGCTCACATCAGACTATAATCGCTCTATTACCAAGTCGGCTGAGGCAAAAGAGCGGAGAGTCAGGAAAGAAGTTACCCAGCTCGGACAACAGAAAAATCAATCAATCGAACCGCTCAAAGTGTACGATACCAATGAGTGGAGAGCCTAGGAGCGGCATGATCCGAACATTGATCCAGAGTTCATTCAACTGTATGGAGAAATAGCCAAATTATATGGACTGTCTATTACTGAGTACATGAGCCGTATAGATGAGTTCGAGAGGTACCAACAAATAACATACATATACCGATATGGGGCTTCTCTCGTTAAACCCGAGTTACTCAAAGATCTAACAATAAAAATACGAAGATTGCATAACTGGTATATGCAAGCCTCTGCTGAATCCAAAAACTGGATCTATGCTGGATATAAACACCACCATTACGGTCATGGAGATGGCTTCCTAAGGATTGAATTTTCAGAATTATTTCAGTTTTACCAACGAGATGCCCTCGACAAAACTATCGTCAGTGCCTATTGTTTGTAAGTATTATTAATTTCTATAATTAAGTTTTTCTAGGTCAGCTCATTCGTTGCTTGTATAAACTTAATCATCACTATACTAATTATATATGCAGAATGAAGATTCTCGAATGCAACAAAGAATAAATCTATGACCTTAGGCTTGTTGACTATACTTTTGTTCATAAAGTTACTCTAAAAACAAAACCCAAAGAGACAGAGGATAACTTGGTACAAGCGTTGACATATTTCGGCAACAGAAGGGAAATACTATTTCCTTACAACGCTGGGTGAGTGTTATTGTCTTGTACACATTCTATTTTTGCTTACTCGATGTTAAGCGTATAATTGACTCGTGTTATATTTTATTAGTGTGTCGAGCTTCCACTATATTATGTTAATCATTATTGTTGACCAAGGAGTAGTAAAAGTCATGAACTCAAAACGCACACCTTTAGAAAAGTGGGCGAACATGCAAGAATGCCTCTAGAAGGCTTGGAAACGGTTCACCACCAACACTAGGGGTGTTTGGAAGCCAGAGCTTACATTTCAACCATTGACTGTAAGTACTACTTGCTAGATCCACGCATCTCTTTGATTTTAGTTTCAATACCACCATTATCATGCTTGATTATTATTTTGATTGAACTTCGTTTTCGTAAGTGCTTGAGGCAGGAAGCCGGAAATAACTTATATGGATACTATGTCTGCGGGTTCATTCGTCAGACGACCAAAGAGAAGGACGCAGACCGAAACATCGAAAAAATTGAAGTACGATAAAAAATAATCACAACTTTATTTTATTACCACCAATTGTGTTTATTTTCATTCATATATATTGATCCCCTTCTTTAAATTAGATCGAACGGATGCGGGAGTCTTCTATCACAAGAACGCGTGTAAGCAATTTAAGAGGAAATTGCCGGATTATTATTAGAACATGTCATAGATCCGAAAGGAGAATACTATTACCCGGTTCATTTGGAAGGGTGAAGTGTAAAAAAGAAGATGTAAATTAGATCAAATTCGTGTGAGTACCGTTTGTAATTAATATGTTTCGACCAAGCACAACGGATGAGACGGTGTATAATATAATCGTGACCATGATGTGTAATATATATATATATGATGGTTTCATTATTGCTATATATATGTAGTACCATTAAATTGAATACAAAACACCAAATAAATAAATAGAAAAAAACCCTGCTGCGGTACAAAAATAGCCCGAAATATAGAGACCAACGATCCCGGTTCGTGACACGAAGTTGGACCAATGATCCACCCCATCGTTGCGCGCGCGTCCACGTGGAGATCCATTGGTTCCGATTTATGCCACGAACCGGGACCAATGATCCACCCTCTCGTTGCTCGCGCGCCCACGTGAAGACCCATTGGTCTCGGTTCGTGCCCGAACCGGGACCAACATAAACCGGGACCAATGGCCCTTATAAACCGAGACTATAGGCTCTTTTTCCACTAGTGAGTCAGTTCTGACAGAAACGGAAGCATAAGAAAATTCCTGAAAAATAAATACAGAAATTTTTCGGAAATATAACCAGTCAGGCTCATGTGTGAATAGTATTTTGCGTCGGTAATTTCCATTGCTCTTGTCGAGCCATGAAATATACGCAGGGACTACATGCAATCGGCATAGTGAGGATCTTAGGTAAAACTATTTATGTGAAATTATGTGCTTGTCGAAATGTTTAATTATGTGTGTTACTTTATGTTCAATTATCGCTTGTCGAACTTGTGAGCTACTCCCTCTGTTTTAAAATATAAGATGTTTTAGCTTTGTGAAGGACTGTATTAGTCATTTTAGTGTATGGGTTTATGTAGAACCTACACACTAAAAAGAGTCTAGTTATTTTTTCCACAAAACTAAAACATCTTATATTTTAAAACGGAGAAAGTATTTCTTAAATGTTAGGTATTCCTTTTGATATACGAACTAAGATATTGTGTTATTATTATATTTAACAAATGTCCGTTACGTATCATATCCGTCTTTTATCCGTTGATATTCGTTTCCGCCGTTTTGAACACACTGAATGGTAGTATTATCATGAAGTACGTAGTACATTCCCATCACGAGCAGAAAAAACACGAAATGAACAAATTCTTGAAATGAAAAGGTTGCTGCGAGGAAGTTACGCACAGACCAAGCTATAGACCGAAGAGCCATGTGCGGTTACCGCCGGTAGCACTGCACGTGCAAGAAGAATCCGCCGGGCGGTGGCGCCGCTGGCTGGTCTGCCATCCACAGTCTCCCTTCCTTCTCCGCCCTCGACCTCACCATGAACTGCGCCCCGGCGCCGCCGCGGCCGAACCACCAGTCGTGCACGTCCCACATGACGTCGACCACCTCCCCGTCGCCCAGCACGGCCGCGCGGTTACCCCGGAATCCCCACCCCACCCGCCGCACCCCCGCCACCTCCTCCCCGTCGATGCTCACGCGCACCTCCCCCTCCACCCCGCCCCTGCCGCCGCCGCACGCGCGCACCGTGACCTCGTGCTCCTCCCCGCCCTCGCGGAACCTGCAGCGGGTGGCGTGCGCGGCCGTGGTGGCCGCGGCCTCGGCGCCGCCGCCGCGCAGCTGCTCGCGCCGGCTCACGAGGTGCCCGGAGGCGACGGGTTCGGAGGCGAATCGGCGGGAGAGGTTGCCATTGCCGAGCAGTAGAGCAAGCTCGGCGTCCGCGACGACGGCGAGGCAGTAGTCGCCGCCACAGGGCTCCGGGGAAGAGGTGGGACAGGGCGCGTACTCGGCAGCCGTGACGTCCCAGTGGACGGCGACGACCGTGCCGGCGTCAGTGACGAGGGACCTGCTCCCCCGCTTCTTCCTTAGCACGTGCTGCTGGGCGGCGATCCTCGAAGATGGCGGCGGCGACGGAGAGGAGGGGAGACCTTCGTCGTCGAAGGCGACGGCTAGCCCCGCGGCCCCGGCGGTGCTCCGGGTCCACGTCACCCGGACGAGGATCTCCTTGCCCGAGGACAGACGCGCGCTGTACACGCTGGTGGTCGCCGCCTGCAGCGACCGTTCGAGCGCGCAGCCGCGGCCGGAGACAGAGGCCGCGGCGGAGATGGCGACGGAGCCGTCGCCGAAGCACGACAGATCCCGCATTGCTGCACGGAGCCGGCCGGGGCAAACGTGGCGATTGCGATGCTACTGGTCAGGACAGGAGCTGCAATTTTTGCGATGAACCAGGCTCTTATTAACAAATGTAGGCGATCGAGGAGGAGAAGAGGCCACGAGTATTATTGTTGGAGCGACCGCGAGGCGAGGGTGTCTTGTCGTTGGGTGAGCTTCCGCGTATAGGGTGGCAGCCACATAATGAGCCGATGTCTAGTGCCAAACTGAACGGATCGAGGATTGCAGGACGTGCGTGAGCACGGCTGTCACTTTCAGTTGGGAAGACGACCGCTGGACGGGCCGGTACCGAACTACCGAACGAAGGGCGGGGTCATCCGAGAGGCTGACATCTGTGAATCCTCATGCGCTGGGATTAAGAAGCAGGAAGGTGGAAGCGAACCCGGGCTCGGTGGATGCCCGCCGGAGACGGAGGAAGGATGCGGGCGGAAGCCGGCCGGCGGCGATCACGCCTGCAGTGCATGGACTGTTAGGCAAACCTGACCAGATTGTGGCATTCGACCGTCACCGAACATGTGCGCGCAGCCGCCGCTGGATACCCAGCCATCCATGAAACGGCGACAGCGCGCCTGCGATCTCGCACAGTCATGTGGCATGTGACAGAATGGCATCTGTCCTGTGCATTATGATACTGATACACACTGCGATCCCGTGTATATTATGCTTTGACGTCTCAACTCCTGACCATCAGCACATCATCCTTTGAATACATGTCATTCTCAGGTTAGCTCGGAGATCGGTATCCGTCGACCAGGGAACATTCCGGCCTAATCAAATGGCTACTTCTTGGTGCACGCGCTGTGGAAAAATGGTCTCTAGTCCCGGTTCATAAGGGCCATTGGTCCTGGTTTCAGAACCGGGACCAATCACTCGGGACTAATGCTAGTTCCGATTCGCGCACGAACCGGGACCAATGGGTCTCCACGTGGGCGGTCAAGCTACGAGGGGGTGGATCATTGGTCCTGGTTTGTGGAAAAAATCGGGACCAATGGGTCTCCACGTGGCAGCGCCAAAGACGGGCGGGGGTGGATCATTGGTCCGGTTCTTGACACGAACCGGGATCGTTGGTCTCTGTGCCGCGGCAGGATTTTCGGGCTATTTTTCTACCGCGGTAGGATTTTTTTTATAAATTTAATGGTTCTACGTATATACAGCAATAATGAAACCACGATATATATATTACACATCATGCATGATCACAAATATATACACCGTCTCATCCGTCTTCTTGGTCGAAACATATTATAATTACAAACGATACTCTCACATTAATTTGATCTAATTTACACTTCTTTTATACACTTCACCCTTCCAAATGAAGTGGGTAATAGTATTCTCCTTTCGGATCTACAACTTGTTCTAACAAGAATCCGGCAATTTCCTCTTGAATTGCTTGCACGCGTTCTTGTGATAGAAGATCGTCCCGCATCCATTCGATCTAATATAAAGAAGGGGATCAATATATATGAATGAAACTAAACACAATTGGTGGTAATAAAATAAAGTTGTGATTATTGTTTATCGTACTTCAATTTTTTTGATGTCTCGGTCTGCCCCCTTCTCTTTGGTCGTCTGGCGAATGAACTCGCAGACATAGTATCCACATAAGTTATTCCCGGCTTCCTGCCTCAAGCACTTTACGAGAACGGAGTTCAATCAAAATAATAATCAAGCATGATAATGGTGGTATTGAAACTAGAATCAAAGAGATGCGTGAATCTACCAAGTAGTATTTACAGTCAATGGTTGAAATGTAAGCTCTGGCTTCCAAACATCTCTAGTTTTGGCGGTGAACTATTTCCAAGCCCTCTAGAGGCATTCCTGCATGTCCGTCCACTTTTCTAATGGTGTGCGTTTCGAATCCAAGACTTTTACTACTCCGGTGTCAACAGAAACGATTAAGAGAATATAGTGAAAGCTTGACACGCTAATAAAATATAACACGAGTCAATTATACGCTTAACATCGAGTAATCGAAAATAGAATGTGTACAAGACAGTAACACTCATGCAGCGTTGTAAGGAAATAATATTTCCCTTCTGTTGCTGAAATACTTCAACGCTTGGAACAAGTTATCCTCTGTCTCTTTAGGATTTGTTTTTAGAGTAACTTCATGAACGAAATTACAGTTCACAAACTCAAGGTCATAGATTTGTCCTTTGTTGCATTCTTGAATCTTCATTCTGCATATATAATTAGTATAATGATTAGTAAGATTATACAAGCAACGAATGAGATGAGCTAGAAAGACTTAATTATAGAAATTAATAATACTTACAAACAATAGGCACTGACGATAGCTTTGTCGAGGGCGTCTTATTGGTAAAACTGAAATAATTCTGGAAATTCAATCAGTATGAAGCCATCTCCATGACCGTAATGGTGGTGTTTATATGCAGTATAGATCCAGTTTTTGGAATCAGCACAGGCTTGGATGTACCATTTATGCAATCTTCGCATTTTTGTTGGTAGATCTTTGACTAATTCGGGTTTGACGAGAGGAGCCCCGTACTGGTACACGTATGCTGTTTCTTGGTACCCCTCCAACTCATGCATACGGCTCATGTACTCAGTAATAGACAGTCCATATAATTGGACTTTTTCTCCGTACAGTCGAACAAACTCCGGATCAATGTTCGGATCATGCCGCTCCTGGATCATCCACTCATTGGTATCATACACTTTGAGCGGTTCGATCGATTGATTTTTCTGTTGTCCGAGCTGGGCAACTTCTTTCCCGACTCTCCGCTCTTTTGCCTCAGCCGACTTGGTAATAGAGCGATTATAGTCTGATGTGAGCGCTATGGGTTGGTGAAGCTGAATCTTAAGTGCGGCTGCTTTGGCTTTATCTTCTGCGATGACCGGAAAAAAATGCCTATATCGGCTTTTTCTTGTTAGCCATGTCAATCTTCCACATTTTATAATGGGCAGCTGCGGTCGCATCAGTTTCCTCATCTGTCTTCTCGCAAGGTAGCTTCTTCATATTCTGATGAGGTACTCTTGGGAGGGGCGATTGCTTACGTTTTGGTGATCGGATCGTGCTTTTGTTGCTGTTGGTGGTGCTGCCCCCCTTAGTATACTTCCGCTTTTGTCTATGAGGCTCAGGGGACGGAGACAGCTGGCGCAGTGGTGGAGACGGCTGAGGCGGCGATGGAGACGGTTGCGCTGAGCGGTGAGGCGGTGAAGGCGACGGTTGCGCTGGAGAATGGTGAGGTGGCGGCGAAGGTGGATTGCTGCTCTGAGGAGTGGATGGCCTTGGCGGCACATAATTTGGAAGCATGATACGCTCCTTTAGCCATAGAAAAGTCCTCCCTTTGGCTTCTCCTAGTTGAGTCAGCTCCATATCTTCTCCTACAGGGTGGTCTAGCTTCAGCTCCTCAAAATCTTCCTTCACCTTATCCCCCCCTTAAAAAAATCATTTATAGGTTCACAACATGTTATTTCATTAGTTTGTGATAATGTGCCCATATTGTGCACACATGTGCATCGGGGTGTTCTGTGAAGCAACCACCAAATTAAAGTTTGGCATTGGTACCAAACCATTTTTCAAAAATACTATACCACCTTATATGGACAATTTCCCAACCGGTGTATCTGGAACCTTTCTGTCCATCCCTCATGAAAAAGACAAATTCCTGCCAAATCGGCAGGAGGTTGCCAAGATTTGAACTACAAGTACATGATATAATGCTTGTGAATTTAAAAAAAAATCATTTATAGATTCACAACATGCTATTTCATCAGAGATCCACTTCAAGTTCAGCGAGGCTCAGCCCCGGGCTAAGAAGCTTCATGCCTGCCGTTTTGAATATAGTTTGAAACGGGCATAAGAAATTCAAAAATGATCCAAACAATGTGAAACCTTCGCGTGGTGTCATATTATGTGTCACAGTTGCAAGGAAAAACATTGAACTTGAAAAATTGCAAACATCATAAAAAATCCTTCACAAAATAACCTATCATGTTCGAGGTTTCATGACATTTAGGTCAAACCACCAATGTTATGGCTAGAATCAGGGCATACTTTGTGATAATGTGCCCATATTGTGCACACATGTGCATCTTGGGATGGCTTACGATGTTGCAGGAGGAAGTTTTCCCTTTCGACACACGAAAAACCAATTTCCATTTTTGAGGTGCCGAAATCGGGGTGTTCTATGAAGCATCCACCAAATTAAAGTTTGACATTCGTACCAAACCATTTTTCAGAAATACTATACCACCTTATATGGACAATTTCCCAACCGGTGTATCTGGAACCTTTCTGTACATCCCTCATGAAAAAGACAAACTCCTGCCGAATCGGTAGGAGGTTGCCAAGATTTGAACTACAAGTACATGATATAATGCTTGTGAATTTAAAAAAAATAATTTATAGGTTCACAACATGCTATTTCATCAGAGATACACTTCAAGTTCAGCGAGGCTCAGCCCCGGGCTAAGAAGCTTCATGCCCGCCGTTTTGAATATAGTTTGAAACGGGCATAAGAAATTCAACAATGATCCAAACAATGGGAAACCTTCGCGTGGTGTCATATTATGTGTCACAGTTGCAAGGAAAAATATTGAACTTGGAAAATTGCAAACATCATAAAAAATCCTTCACAAAATGACCTATCATCTTCGAGGTTTCATGGCATTTAGGTCAAACCACCAATGTTATGGCTAGAATCAGGGCATAGTTTGTGATAATGTGCCCATATTATGCACACATGTGCATCTTGGGATGGCTTACGATGTTGCAGGAGGAAGTTTTCCCTTTCGACACACGAAAAAAGCCAATTTCCATTTTTGAGGTGCCGAAATCGGGGTATTCTGTGAAGCAACCACCAAATTAAAGTTTGGCATTGGTACCAAACCATTTTTCAAAAATACTATACCACCTTGTATGGAAAATTTCCCAACCGGTGTATATGGAACCTTTCTGTCCATCCCTCATGAAAAAGACAAATTCCTGCCGAATCGGTAGGAGGTTGCCAAGATTTGAACTACAAGTACATGATATAATGCTTGTGAATTTTTAAAAAAATCATTTATAGGTTCACAACATGCTATTTCATCAGAGATCCACTTCAAGTTCAGCGAGGCTCAGCCCCGGGCTAAGAAGCTTCATGCCCGCCATTTTGAATATAGTTTGAAACGGGCATAAGAAATTCAAAAATGATCCAAACAATGTGAAACCTTCACGTGGTGTCATATTATGTGTCACATTTGCAAGGAAAAATATTAAACTTGAAAAATTGCAAACATCATAAAAAATCCTTCACAAAATGACCTATCATGTTCGAGGTTTCATGGCATTTAGGTCAGACCACCAATGTTATGGCTAGAATCAGGGCATAGTTTGTGATAATGGGCCCATATTGTGCACACATGTGCATCTTGGGATGGCTTACGATGTTGCAGGAGGAAGTTTTCCCTTTCGACACACGAAAAAGCCAATTTCCATTTTTGAGGTGCCGAAATCGGGGTGTTCTATGAAGCATCCACCAAATTAAAGTTTGACATTCGTACCAAACCATTTTTCAAAAATACTATACCACCTTATATGGACAATTTCCCAACCGGTGTATCTGGAACCTTTCTGTACATCCCTCATGAAAAAGACAAACTCCTGCCGAATCGGTAGGAGGTTGCCAAGATTTGAACTACAAGTACATGATATAATGCTTGTGAATTTAAAAAAAATCATTTATAGGTTCACAACATGCTATTTCATCAGAGATACACTTCAAGTTCAGCGAGGCTCAGCCCCGGGCTAAGAAGCTTCATGCCCGCCGTTTTGAATATAGTTTGAAACGGGCATAAGAAATTCAACAATGATCCAAACAATGGGAAACCTTCGCGTGGTGTCATATTATGTGTCACAGTTGCAAGGAAAAATATTGAACTTGGAAAATTGCAAACATCATAAAAAATCCTTCACAAAATGACCTATCATGTTCGAGGTTTCATGGCATTTAGGTCAAACCACCAATGTTATGGCTAGAATCAGGGCATAGTTTGTGATAATGTGCCCATATTATGCACACATGTGCATCTTGGGATGGCTTACGATGTTGCAGGAGGAAGTTTTCCCTTTCGACACACGAAAAAGCCAATTTCCATTTTTGAGGTGCCGAAATCGGGGTATTCTGTGAAGCAACCACCAAATTAAAGTTTGGCATTGGTACCAAACCATTTTTCAAAAATACTATACCACCTTGTATGGAAAATTTCCCAACCGGTGTATCTGGAATCTTTCTGTCCATCCCTCATGAAAAAGACAAATTCCTGCCGAATCGGTAAGAGGTTGCCAAGATTTGAACTACAAGTACATTATATAATGCTTGTGAATTTTAAAATAAATCATTTATAGGTTCACAACATGCTATTTCATCAGAGATCCACTTCAAGTTCAGCGAGGCTCAGCCCCGGGCTAAGAAGCTTCATGCCCGCCGTTTTGAATATAGTTTGAAACGGGCATAAGAAATTCAAAAATGATCCAAACAATGTGAAACCTTCGCGTGGTGTCATATTATGTGTCACAGTTGCAAGGAAAAATATTGAACTTGAAAAATTGCAAACATCATAAAAAATCCTTCACAAAATGACCTATCATGTTCGAGGTTTCATGGCATTTAGGTCAAACCACCAATGCTATGGCTAGAATCAGGGCATAGTTTGTGATAATGTGCCCATATTGTGTACACATGTGCATCTTGGGATGGCTTACGATGTTGCAGGAGGAAGTTTTCCCTTTCGACACACGAAAAAGCCAATTTCCATTTTTGAGGCGCCGAAATCGGGGTATTCTGTGAAGCAACCACCAAAATAAAGTTTGGCATTTGTACCAAACCATTTTTCAAAAATACTATATCACCTTATATGGAAAATTTCCCAACCGGTGTATCTGGAACCTTTATGTCCATCCCTCATAAAAAGACAAATTTCTCCCAAATCGGTAGGACGTTGCCAAGAGTTGAACTACAAGTACATGATATAATGCTTGTGAATTTAAAAAAAATTATTTATAGGTTCACAACATGCTATTTCATCAGGGATCCACTTCAAGTTCAGCGAGGCTCAGCCCCGGGCTAAGAAGCTTCATGCCCGCCGTTCTAAATATAGTTTAAAACGGGCATAAGAAATTCAAAAATGATCCAAACAATGTGAAACCTTCACGTGGTGTCATATTATGTGTCACAGTTGCAAGGAAAAATATTAAACTTGAAAAATTGCAAGCATCATAAAAAATCCTTCACAAAATGACCTATCATGTTCGAGGTTTCATGGCATTTAGGTCAAACCACCAATGTTATGGCTAGAATCAGGGCATACTTTGTGATAATGTGCCCATATTGTGCACACATGTGCATCTTGGGATGGCTTACGATGTTGCAGGAGGAAGTTTTCCCTTTCGACACACGAAAAAGCCAATTTCCATTTTTGAGGTGCCGAAATCGGGGTGTTCTATGAAGCATCCACCAAATTAAAGTTTGACATTCGTACCAAACCATTTTTCAGAAATACTATACCACCTTATATAGACAATTTCCCAACCGGTGTATCTGGAACCTTTCTGTCCATCCCTCATGAAAAAGACAAACTCCTGCCGAATCGGTAGGAGGTTGCCAAGATTTGAACTACAAGTACATGATATAATGCTTGTGAATTTTAAAAAAAATCATTTATAGGTTCACAACATGCTATTTCATCAGAGATCCACTTCAAGTTCAGCGAGGCTCAGCCCCGGGCTAAGAAGCTTCATGCCCGCCATTTTGAATATAGTTTGAAACGGGCATAAGAAATTCAAAAATGATCCAAACAATGTGAAACCTTCACGTGGTGTCATATTATGTGTCACATTTGCAAGGAAAAATATTAAACTTGAAAAATTGCAAACATCATAAAAACTCCTTCACAAATGACCTATCATGTTCGAGGTTCCATGGCATTTAGGTCAGACCACCAATGTTATGGCTAGAATCAGGGCATAGTTTGTGATAATGTGCCCATATTGTGCACACATGTGCATCTTGGGATGGATTAGGATGTTGCAGGAGGAAGTTTTCCCTTTCGACACACGAAAAAGCCAATTTCCATTTTTGAGGTGCCGAAATCGGGGTGTTCTATGAAGCATCCACCAAATTAAAGTTTGACATTCGTACCAAACCATTTTTCAGAAATACTATACCACCTTATATGGACAATTTCCCAACCGGTGTATCTGGAACCTTTCTGTACATCCCTCATGAAAAAGACAAACTCCTGCCGAATCGGTAGGAGGTTGCCAAGATTTGAACTACAAGTACATGATATAATGCTTGTGAATTTAAAAAAAATAATTTATAGGTTCACAACATGCTATTTCATCAGAGATACACTTCAAGTTCAGCGAGGCTCAGCCCCGGGCTAAGAAGCTTCATGCCCGCCGTTTTGAATATAGTTTGAAACGGGCATAAGAAATTCAAAAATGATCCAAACAATGTGAAACCGTCGCGTGGTGTCATATTATGTGTCACAGTTGCAAGGAAAAATATTGAACTTGAAAAATTGCAAACATCATAAAAAATCCTACACAAAATGACCTATCATGTTCGAGGTTTCATGGCATTTAGGTCAGACCACCAATGTTATGGCTAGAATCAGGGCATAGTTTGTGATAATGTGCCCATATTGTGCACACATGTGCATCTTGGGATGGATTATGATGTTGCAGGAGGAAGTTTTCCCTTTCGACACACGAAAAAGCCAATTTCCATTTTTGAGGATGCCGAAATCAGACTGTTCTATGAAGCAACCACCAAATTAAAGTTTGACATTCGTACCAAACCATTTTTCAGAAATACTATACCACCTTATATGGACAATTTCCCAACCGGTGTATCTGGAACCTTTCTGTACATCCCTCATGAAAAAGACAAACTCCTGCCGAATCGGTAGGAGGTTGCCAAGATTTGAACTACAAGTACATGATATAATGCTTGTGAATTTAAAAAAAATAATTTATAGGTTCACAACATGCTATTTCATCAGAGATACACTTCAAGTTCAGCGAGGCTCAGCCCCGGGCTAAGAAGCTTCATGCCCGCCGTTTTGAA
Source organism: Avena eriantha (assembly GCA_910589775.1). Lineage (NCBI taxonomy): Eukaryota > Viridiplantae > Streptophyta > Magnoliopsida > Poales > Poaceae > Avena > Avena eriantha. The sequence continues at coordinate 204,297,717 of OU342744.1, read as the reverse complement.
TATAGTTTGAAACGGGTATAAGAAATTCAACAATGATCCAAACAATGGGAAACCTTCGCGTGGTGTCATATTATGTGTCACAGTTGCAAGGAAAAATAGTGAACTTGGAAAATTGCAAACATCATAAAAAATCCTTCACAAAATGACCTATCATGTTCGAGGTTTCATGGCATTTAGGTCAAACCACCAATGTTATGGCTAGAATCAGGGCATAGTTTGTGATAATCTGCCCATATTATGCACACATGTGCATCTTGGGATGGCTTACGATGTTGCAGGAGGAAGTTTTCCCTTTCGACACACGAAAAAGCCAATTTCCATTTTTGAGGTGCCGAAATCGGGGTATTCTGTGAAGCAACCACCAAATTAAAGTTTGGCATTGGTACCAAACCATTTTTCAAAAATACTATACCACCTTGTATGGAAAATTTCCCAACCGGTGTATCTGGAATCTTTCTGTCCATCCCTCATGAAAAAGACAAATTCCTGCCGAATCGGTTAGAGGTTGCCAAGATTTGAACTACAAGTACATGATATAATGCTTGTGAATTTTAAAAAAAATCATTTATACGTTCACAACATGCTATTTCATCAGAGATCCACTTCAAGTTCAGCGAGGCTCAGCCCCGGGCTAAGAAGCTTCATGCCCACTGTTCTGAATATAGTTTGAAACGGGCATAAGAAATTCAAAAATGATCCAAACAATGTGAAACCGTCGCGTGGTGTCATATTATGTGTCACATTTACAAGGAAAAATATTGAACTTGAAAAATTGCAAACATCATAAAAAATCCTTCACAAAATGACCTATCATGTTCGAGGTTTCATGGCATTTAGGTCAGACCACAAATGTTATGGCTAGAATCAGGGCATAGTTTGTGATAATGTGCCCATATTGTGCACACATGTGCATCTTGGGATGGCTTACGATGTTGCAGGAGGAAGTTTTCCCTTTCGACACACGAAAAAAGCCAATTCCATTTTTGAGGTGCCGAAATTGGGGTGTTCTGTGAAGCAACCACCAAATTAAAGTTTGGCATTGGTACCAAACCATTTTTCAAAAATACTATACCACCTTATATGGAAAATTTCCCAACCGGTGTAATCTGGAATCTTTCTGTCCATCCCTCATGAAAAAGACAAATTCCTGCCGAATCGGTAAGAGGTTGCCAAGATTTGAACTACAAGTACATTATATAATGCTTGTGAATTTTAAAATAATCATTTATAGGTTCACAACATGCTATTTCATCAGAGATCCACTTCAAGTTCAGCGAGGCTCAGCCCCGGGCTAAGAAGCTTCATGCCCACTGTTCTGAATATAGTTTGAAACGGGCATAAGAAATTCAAAAATGATCCAAACAATGTGAAACCGTCGCGTGGTGTCATATTATGTGTCACATTTACAAGGAAAAATATTGAACTTGAAAAATTGCAAACATCATAAAAAATCCTTCACAAAATGACCTATCATGTTCGAGGTTTCATGGCATTTAGGTCAAACCACCAATGTTATGGCTAGAATCAGGGCATAGTTTGTGATAATGTGCCCATATTGTGCACACATGTGCATCTTGGGATGGATTATGATGTTGCAGGAGGAAGTTTTCCCTTTCGACACATGAAAAAGCCAATTTCCATTTTTGAGGATGCCGAAATCAGACTGTTCTATGAAGCAACCACCAAATTTAAGTTTGACATTGGTACCAAACCATTTTTCAAAAATACTATACCACCTTATATGGACAATTTCCCAACCGGTGTATCGAGAACCTTTCTGTCCATCCCTTATGAAAAAGACAAATTCCTGCAGAATCGGTAGGAGGTTGCCAAGATTTGAACTACAAGTACATGATATAATGCTTGTGAATTTTTTAAAAAAATCATTTATAGGTTCACAACATGCTATTTCATCAGAGATCCACTTCAAGTTCAGCGAGGCTCAGCCCCCGGGCTAAGAAGCTTCATGCCCGCCGTTTTGAATACAGTTTGAAACGTGCATAAGAAATTCAAAAATGATCCAAACAATGTGAAACCTTCGCGTGGTGTCATATTATGTGTCACAATTGCAAGGAAAAATATTGAACTTGAAAAATTGCAAACATCATAAAAAATCCTTCACAAAATGACCTATCATGTTCGAGGTTTCATGGCATTTAGGTCAAACCACAAATGTTATGGCTAGAATCAGGGCATAGTTTGTGATAATGTGCCCATATTGTGCACACATGTGCATCTTGGGATGGCTTACGATGTTGCCGGAGGAAGTTTTCCCTTTCGACACACGAAAAAAGCCAATTTCCATTTTTGAGGTGCCGAAATTGGGGTGTTCTGTGAAGCAACCACCAAATTAAAGTTTGGCATTGGTACCAAACCATTTTTTCCAAAATCCTATAACCACCTTATATGGAAAATTTCCCAACCGGTGTATCTGGAATCTTTCTGTCCATCCCTCATGAAAAAGACAAATTCCTGCCGAATCGTAAGAGGTTGCCAGATTTGAACTACAAGTACATTATAGAATGCTTGTTGAATTTTAAAATAAATCATTTATAGGTTCACAACATGCTATTTCATCAGAGATCCACTTCAAGTTCAGCGAGGCTCGCCCCGGGCTAAGAAGCTTCATGCCCACTGTTCTGAATATAGTTTGAAACGGGCATAAGAAATTCAAAAATGATCCAAAACATGTGAAACCGTCGCGTGGTGTCATATTATGTGTCACATTTACAAGGAAAAATATTGAACTTGAAAAAATTGCAAACATCATAAAAATCCTACACAAAATGACCTATCATGTTCGAGGTTTCATGGCATTTAGGTCAGCACCAATGTTATGGCTAGAATCAGGGCATAGTTTGTGATAATGTGCCCATATTGTGCACACATGTGCATCTTGGGATGGATTATGATGTTGCAGGAGGAAGTTTTCCCTTTCGACACATGAAAAAGCCAATTTCCATTTTTGAGGATGCCGAAATCAGACTGTTCTATGAAGCAACCACCAAATTTAAGTTTGACATTAGTACCAAACCATTTTTCAAAAATACTATACCACCTTATATGGACAATTTCCCAACCGGTGTATCTGGAACCTTTCTGTCCATCCCTCATGAAAAAGACAAATTCCTCCCAAATCGGTAGGACGTTGCCAAGATTTGAACTACAAGTACATGATATAATGCTTGTGAATTAAAAAAAAATTATTTATAGGTTCACAACATGCTATTTCATCAGAGATCCACTTCAAGTTCAGCGGCTCAGCCCCGGGCTAAGAAGCTTCATGCCCACCGTTCTGAATATAGTTTGAAACGGGCATAAGAAATTCAAAAATGATCCAAACAATGTGAAACCGTCGCGTGGTGTCATATTATGTGTCACATTTACAAGGAAAATATTTGAACTTGTAAAATTGCAAACATCATAAAAAATCCTTCACAAAATGACCTATCATGTTCGAGGGTTCCATGGCATTTAGGTCAGACCACCAATGTTATGGCTAGAATCAGGGCATAGTTTGTGATAATGTGCCCATATTGTGCACACTGTGCATCTTGGGGAGGGTTTGGATTTGCAGGAGGAAGTTTTCCCTTTCGACACACGAAAAAAGCCAATTTCCTTTTTGAGGATGCCGAAATCAGCCTGTTCTATGAAGCAACCACCAAATTAAAGTTTGACATTGGTACCAAACATTTTTCAAAAATACTATACCACCTTATATGGACAATTTCCAAACCGGTGTATCTAGAACCTTTCTGTCCATCCCTTATGAAAAAGACAATTCCTGCCGAATCGGTAGGAGGTTGCCAAGATTTGAACTACAAGTACATGATATAATGCTTGTGAATTTTAAAAAAATCATTTATAGGTTCACAACATGCTATTTCATCAGAGATCCACTTCAAGTTCAGCGAGGCTTAGCCCCGGGCTAAGAAGCTTCATGCCTGCCGTTTTGAATATATTTTGAAACGTGGATAAGAAATTCAAAAAAAATGATCCAAACAATGTGAAACCTTCGCGTGGTGTCATATTATGTGTCACAATTGCAAGGAAAAATATTTAACTTGAAAAATTGCAAAAATCATAAATAATCCTTCACAAAATGACCTATCATGTTCGAGGTTTCATGGCATTTAGGTCAAACCACAAATGTTATGGCTAGAATCAGGGCATAGTTTGTGATAATGTGCCCATATTGTGCACACATGTGCATCTTGGGATCGCTTACGATATTGCAGGAGGAAGTTTCCCTTTCGACACAAAAAAAAGCCAATTTCCATTTTTGA